>JANHFL010008269.1:272892-285344 GCA_032468155.1 Oxyrhabdium leporinum
GCCAGAGAGGGTATAAAACCAAGGGATTCTCAGCATCTCTTCCCTTTTCTGCCCAGGACCTCAAACCATGTGATCCTGTCCACCATTAAACCATCTTTCCAAACAGCCTCCATGTTTCCAGTGTCTTTCCCCCCCCCACTTGGAACTGAACCCAGAAGGATATTTCTTTCAATACTACAATAAGTAGTAATTATTTTATCCTCTGTTAGGCTTAAACCTGTTTAAGGTTTAAATCTGCGCCTGAACTCTCAATTCAAGAACGGAATATTTGGCTATCAGAGGAATAAGACTAAATTATGGAATCTTTTTCCTAGTACCATTATATTTTTCATTTTATGTTACTGAGTTTTCCCACTGAATCTGAAACTCTGATAGTATTGGTGAGCCCGTTTCTTGGTTAAGCTGAGATGATTGTCAGGGATGTTGAGAGTTGGTTTCTTGGGTATATTTATGTTGTTTATAATTTTGTTTACTGTTTTTAATTCCCTTTTTAATTGTTAGCTTTGTCATGCACTTGGGATGGGCAGTCTTATAAATGTAATAAATACTTTATTATGTTATTTTGTGGGACCACCTGCTCTCACAAAAGCAACATTCCCAGCCAGTGAGACCAATGAACATTGTAGTTTTCATCGCACCTAGAGAGCACATGGTTGTGAAAAAACATTATTAGGTATACAAGATACCATTTTCATTTTCCAACCAAATAATCATTGAGAGTTCATACACTGGTTCTCAACTCTTAAAGATGCAACCTAACTGATCACAGAGCCATTTGTCTAAATAAACATGGTACTAGACACCAGACTCCCAACCTGGATCTCAGATAGCAATACAAGGGATAAAATCCTCGCATAAACAATTTACAGTCACCAAGCATCACTAAGGTTTGTAATTCAGTGGAATCCAGCATCTGCAGCAACATTCAAAGGTTAGGCAACAAAGCATTGTTATACTATTCGGAGAGGTTAAGATAGCTGGGGAGTCAGAGCAATGGGTTGTCATCATAGCACAAAGTAGCCTGGATTAAACTGCAACTTTTTCCAATTCCTGCAAGTTCTCTTGTAAAGCTTTTTTAAACCAGAAGCTATGCCCTCTGGCACTGGTCAAATCAGATTACAAATTTCAGATTCGTTGGGAATATTTAATCTACTTCAACTCCCACGCACTGACACGGCTATGGACATAACAAAAAGCAGGTTGTCTTCAGGCCCTTTCATGGATTTCAGCAGTTATGACTGAGAATTGTATTCATTGCCTTATCTCATTTCCATCACTAACTCTCCACAAACTAGAAAAAGACATATTCAAACTATTTCTTTTGATGTCACTGCATAAGTAAATGGCCCTCCAGAAAATAGGAGGACTTAAAACTTCTAAGAAGATCAAAATTCTGACCTGAAGTCAGCTATGGTAGCTCAGTAGTTCCTTAGAATTTCAAAAAGAATTTCAAAACATCTCTCCAGGTCTAGGACCACTGCTATAATTAATTCTCTATAATTGTTTTAATAACTCTACCGTTTTTTAAATAAATTTGTTATATATATCGCCTGGATAATATGTGTCAAGAAACACTATAAATTCCTACAAACAAATTGAGAAAAGACAGACGGATGAGAAGGGACCTTATATGCAAATCCAGGTCATCGTACTTCCAATATTAAATCAGACAGGTTAATTTCATCAAACTAACTGGTCCAATTTATAATATGAATCCATTTGCTGTGGTTCATCTCTTGCTCAGTTATAGGAATTGTGCTTGATATACTTCAGTGGTTCTCTCACTTCAACTGCTCTCCAGATAAAGAAAGAGACAGAACTCAAGCGAATATATAAATATCTTATAAAGCATGGCAACACTCAATAATTAATTTTGTCCCAACAAGAAGTCGTTTTTATTTTGATAAAGTCCGGTACAGTACTAAAAAAGATAAAAATCTGCCTTATCCTTGACTTGGCCCCAAAATTTAAAAAGGAAATGGAAATCTGAAACTTTATTTTTAAAAAGTGTTATTTCAAGTAACAACTTAGCATGTAAAGGAACCAGCCTCTTCTTTTAAATAAAAAATTAACTCCAGCCATTTCTTGTCATTTCCTCTTTTTCTCTTAGAGACTTCATAGTTGGCATTTAATAAGATTATCCTCTTTAGTCTTTGCATTAAATGAACACCGTACCTAGGCTGCACAATCCATGTGTTCATCGGGTGTGAGTTCTTTATTTCATTCATTCCTAATCTGAACTCTTGTAAATGTCCTGGACTTCAACTCCCATAATTCCTAGTGAGTACAAAGATTGGGCAAATAAAAATCACAGTTACTTGAGGAGGTCAAAACAACCCCTTCCTCTCTTCTGCCTAAATCTTTTCCTCATACTTTTCATTATTTAGAAATTCACCCAACAATAAAAACAAGCAATTTCCAACAGTTACAATACTCAACAGGCTTTTAAAAAACAGTAAGATAAATACTTAATACTCAGTAGTAAAACTCCAAAGGATCAAGGAAGTTCATTAAAAGAGCAGACTTTGTGTTTTAAGTACTACATATTCCCTACTTTACGATCTGGAATACTGAATAGCCTTGAATCATTGTGTCTAGATGAAAAAAATCAGAACAAATTACAATACAACAAATAATTCTTGTTATACATATAGAAACCAGCCCAAGGAATATAGTAATTAGATGGGATATTTATTTATATTATATATGTGCCTAAAGTCCACAACTTCTGTATTCTGAAGCAGAAATCCAGGACCAGAATGAGTACTGTGTAATGGTAAGGTCTTGCATGCGGGGAAGATTTTAATGAGAAATTCCCTTTTTAAAGTCCAAACTCTAGACACAGAAATATTTTTGGGGGGCGGGAGGGAGGAAAATTCAAGAAAATAAAAGAAAGCAACACAGAACTTTTCAAATAAAATTAGTACAATCAGTCAGCCTAGCTTATTTAATTATGTATTACTTATTTGAACAGCTCATAATTTTTTGCACACAATGGAACGAGATAATGTGGGACTACCACTTGGCTGCTGTTAGCCAGGTTCTCATTGCTGCTAAGTACATTTATTGTATACATTTATTGTACAGTTCTTCCCTTACTTGAGATATGGGGGAGGGGGGTTTCCACCTCACCAAGATTTAGGTAGAGGCCCCTTCAAAACCCTGACCTTCTTGAAGTCTCATCCCTCAAAGGCATTGATCTCATGCTAGGTAAAGACAATAAGTGAGAAGAGATTCTTTCTCCATGTGAAGGCAGGTACAGAATGAATTGGTTTTAGTTAAGATCTGGACCTTTCAATACAGGTGAGGTTCTGGGAAGGACCTGAAAAGGAGGGAATTATCAATAAATGCCCTTCTTCCATGAGGTGCCCTTGGAGGCAATTTGCTCATTTAAACCATTAGGCAAAACATTAATTTGAGCCTCTTCATATCAAGTATCTAGTTTTCTTTTTAAGAGTTCATCTTGAAAAACACAAGAACAAAACACTCATTGATTTTTATTTAACATCAGGTTTGTCAGCAGTAATTTGAGATTTATATACAGAATGCTGAGCTAAACTAAAAAGCACTACTTTGGACTGTATCCCAGGATTAATTAGAATATGTAATGACAGAGAAAAGAGCTATTCCTAGGAAAAAGATATTCAAACCATAGGTTAACCAAATGGCCTTAGTCATTCATCATTGGCTTCCACAGCAAAGCTTACTGCTTGATATACTCTCCCCATAGCTATTTAGGAATTATTAGCCCAAAGTCATAATACTTGTGTCCAGGAAATCTTAGAACCTTTCAAACATATTAGCAATGTTTTCAACACAAGATTTCTCTGAAAGATTTGCTACTATTTGCAAGTTGGAAGATCTAATTCATTCTCAATGTCTGCAGTGCAGTGTAAACTTATCCAAGTCAGCATGATCAACTTCCAAATGAGACCACATCAATATGCAAAGATGATGTGTTCCCTGTATCCTAATCATATATTTCTGATATTTTTCCTTCTGGCTAAAACTGAACTAATATGAAATTTTCAAAACACTTTTGATTTATTTGCTTCTTTTAGTATAAATTAACATACACTGCAAAACACAATTTATAGATGAGACTATTTATGAACATGATCATACTATTTCCTAATGAGTAATGATTTCCATATATTTTCATAGTTATGCCTCATTCCAAAATCTGTGCCATTTTCCTGTCTCAAATTCCATCTTGATGTACCCAAAGTGTTTTTGAAGACTTTGTGGAAATGACCAGACAGATGTCTTCTTCCATCATGACATTTTTCCTGTTCTGCACAGAGAAGACTGTCAACTTTGATTTCATTCTGCTAACAGCTGAAGACATGATCATTCAGTTGTGCTGTTTATTATGGAATAGCTGAATTGAGTGTATGATGATATAATTTTTATAATTTTTGCTGAATTTTTTATGCTGTTCTATTTTTTTCTATAATTTAAACTGAAGTTTTATTCTTGTTGTGTTCTGCTCTTATAGCACCATTAATCAGCAGACTAAAAATATTTTGAAATAAAAATGGGCCAGGATAGAATTCAGAACAATATCATATTGAGATTTTGGTGGAAGCATAAAAGTAATGCATTCAATGTACTGCTGAATTTGACCTTCTCCTTGCTGTTCTTCAGATATCTTTAATCAACAACTCTGAGAATTTCCAATCATGCTGGCTGGAAATCCTGAAGGCTAGATTGCTTTAAGCAGTATCATCCAATTATCATTTAACTCAAATTCCTTTTCATTATATTATCTATCAGAAGGATTATAAATGAAGTGATAAACTTTATTTTTATTACAAAGCTCCTTGTGGAGAGATGACAGTTTCCAAAGCTCTGATAAAGTACTGTATTTTTTTAATTCATTTAAAAAAACAAAGGAAAGTCACTCTCCAGACACACTTAACTTCTTAGCAATATAGAAATACTTTGCTATTGCCTTGTTCTCAGAAATTTTCTCCCTTAATTTCCCAGTCTTGCCATAGTCCTGGGAGTCCAAATTCTAGCTAGCTTTTTCAGTTCAGCCAGAGTTCAACAGGTGCAGTCATCTGCTATAACATGCAGCTCTTTATCCCTAAAGTTGTAAAAATTCTAGAAATTTTAAGGCCAGACCTTTTTTTTCCCTAAACAAATTAAAGGAAAGTAAAATACTATAACATTTCTTTTGCATTCTTCGATTTAAGTTGACTTTGCTTGATTTTAAGAACACAGATTCCAATGTGTATACTTGATTTACTAATAGGTCATGATGGCTGTTACCCTTATGAAACGTTCAAGTGTAATTTATTCAGAAACTTTTCTTTACTAAATGAATCAATTTTAAAAATATTTTAATATATTGCTTCCCAAAGATGGTAACAGAACTTCTGATTTTTTTCCGTAAATACAGAATTATGTGTTCTGGCCTTGAAGGGTAATTGAAAAATAAATAGATTAAGAAAACAAGAGTGGGGACAATATTTATTACACGTACAGTATGTTTTGCCTTCAGTTACAGACTATTTAGGAATCTTTTAAAGAAAACTAATGCTTTTATCAACAAATTCTGTCTTTCTGCAGCTGAAACTTCATGTTCATTTCATTGATAGATTTTAGATTATGAAAATTGTTTGCTCAAATTAAGATGAGCTTTTCTATTAAACTCATTAGTCCTAAGTATGCAAGGCATGTAAAATAAATATATTGAGATATATGAGCACCCTGTGTCATTCATTATTCTAAAAGAAAATAATTAAAGCTTTCATCTTCTTTCTTTCTTTTCCGTTTTCCCACGTATTTTTTTTAGAAAAAAAACAACTAAAATAGTTTGAGGGGAAAGGCAAGCATTTTTTTTCCATTGCATCTCCCTGAGCACTTACTCTAATTTCCCTTCAGCTGTCTATTTCCAACAATAATTGTTGGGTAGCATAAGCCAATACATACATACATAGTTGTAAATAATTATTTCCTTAATACAAGCCTATGTTTCCTACTCAGTTGCACAGGGATGTGATTTACAATAAAAATAGTTAAAAAGAACAAAATTAAAATTAAACAATATAAATTATGTTTGTTTAAAATATGGGAGGAAATATGGAGAGAAGTAAAATGAAACCGAATCATTCGTCCAGTTTATCCAGGAAAACCTGGGGAAAATTTCAGGAAGAGCCCAAAGATGCAATTGTAGGTATCTCATGAATTTTAAGGAAGGTGTGCTGTGCTATCTGATTTCTTAATCCTTTTTAACAGAGATTACCCCTTTTCTGTTGAATTTAGTGAGATTATGTCTCCACTTACAGCCTTTATAATAATGCCATTTCCTTTATTTTTGCTTGTCAGTGCTCATTTCAAATCATATGGACAAATCCATGGATACTTAAAGGAGTATTGCTTGCCTGCCTTATAAAGTATTCAGTGAATGTTGGGAGGGGCAGGGGAAAAGATTTAAAATGGAATAAGTAGCGTGTGGGGGGGGGGGGTAAAAACATATTCTGTACCCCTCATTTTCCACTCAGAAAACACTCCTGCTTGAAATCCCTTGGGGACACTCATCAACCTAAAGCATCTCAATTTAAGCTTATTTTACAACTCAGTGGCTGTTTCTCAGCATGTCTGGTTTTAGAACTCCCAGAAAAGGAACAGCAATACCCACCCAAGGCAACTCAGTGTCCCTGGAATGAAGACCATATTCTGACACATTAAAAGGACCTATTCTGACCCAGCTGATATCTAGAATTAATTTCTTGCTAGAATTTTGACTGTACCAAGGCCGAGTTATTGCATCCGACTGCATAACTGACTGATTCCTTAACCTGTTATTTTTAAGATCTCATTGTGGTCTTTCCAACATTTTCTATTCTCATTTTTTGCAATCTACTTTACCTAGCTCAACCGTTTTTTTCAGTGTGGTGCTCACAGGCTAGCCAATAAGACTTGTGAAGGTGATGTGAGTACCAGAGAGCAGGTCCTTTCAGTTGTGGCATACACCTTTGTAATTCAGATAGATTGTAGATTGATAGACTGTAAATGAACACTGAGAATGTTTTTATTCCATTCAGATTAGGGGGAGGTATAATTTAACCAAACGTGCAACAAACTTCTGTAGCCAGTCTCAATAAAAATAGCTTTAACCTTTTTATGGAATTGATTTTCTGATCTAGTCTATCTACTGGAGCTAAGATCATAATCAAATGTGATACAATAGTGTTTGTAGTGCTATACTACGTTCTGTGCTGCTGTTTTTTACTCCTATTAGAAATTAATGCTTTAATAATATTGAGGTTAGTGATCTTTATGTATATTACCTTACTTTACACGATTCAGCTTTAAAGGGGGGGTTTAAAAAATAGGAAATAAGAAAATAAAGCAAAACAATTATATATTGTTGCCTCCAGAACAACATACTCTAATCATCCTCCCTCTGCTAAGGATAAGTTAAAATTTGTTCCAAAAGTCTTCAGAGAGAGAGAAGCACACAAGTAGAGCAGAATAAATATACAAGCACAATGCATAATTTATTATCCTGAAAGTTTACTAATATATTGTCTGAAAACAATTCAAGAACTTTATGGAATCATAATTCTAGAGGTAGACCCAAAGTTAAATATATGAATGTAACCCTAATCTTCAGCTTTTGAGGTTGCCTGATATTAATCATGTACTATAAATCTCTGTTTATCTTTTACCATACTAGTGAAACATCTTGACTGACTGGATCAACCTTCTTCTATCCAGATGCATTAGATTTCAATTCAAATCATTGATGAAATATAGCATGGCATTTCATGTTTGCTGGAATATATAAGAGGTTCGTCTTTCATAGATGGCCAGCATGTCTGAAATGTTTACTTACTGTTCCCAAAATGATTACTATTGGTGTGTAAGCAGAAAGTAAACATATGTTGTTGTGCCTAGCAAATATGACAGCCTTTGGCAATACTCAACCACCCAGTTTATCTACAACTTTTCTTAGGTAGGTGACCATATAAATAGAGCCTGTGATATCAGCCATTAATCATTTTTTATTTTCTAAGAGCAACTATGAGGCAAATATATGCTTGTGTAAGAAAAGATTTTAGATTCTAAGGCATAAGACCTAACAAATACTAAACAGGCTCTCTAGGAGTCACATTGGGAATGCAAATTTTAATATACATGCAGGCCTTGAAAAGTTGACCAAGACCTTCATCTCTACAGGGAGGGAAAATGTGGGGCAGATAAAGAAGAAAAAGGAATAAAGAAATTCTCAAACTGCTTTGATGCATTTTTTAACAAAACAAGGTTTGTTACAGTAATCTATGGAGGTTATGATTAATTCATTTTTCAAGGTAAGGTGGAACCAATTAATTAAATATAGAATCATGCTGTATTTTAAGTAAATACCATTTGAATCAATTTTAAGTAAATAACATTTGAATCCAATAACTGAACACTAATGAAACTCAGCAGTGCTTCCCCAATGTAAATAGGACCAAATACTGATTAGATTCAAGTGCAATTTCCATTTCCAACCATTTGGATGAACATGCACTGAAGAAGCATAATTTGTTCTATTGGCTTGCTTGTTTATTAGATTTTAATTCCACTTGTATTACTTTATAAGTAACTCAAAGCATCAAACAAGTATAATACTCCTTCCTCCACTTATTTTCCATACAACTACACCCCTGTAAGGTGGGTTAAGCTAACAAAGAGTGACTGGCTTTCATGCCTAAGGCAGGACTAGAACTCACAGCCTCCTGGTTTCTAGGCCAGTCTCTTAACCACTATACCAGACTGGCTCTCTTTGCTCCCTATTCCCAAATTCCATTTTTCATAGCTGTACTCGCTTCCAGGGAACCAATGGTGGAATGGAAACAACCTTGGTACCATGAGGAGTTGGTGAATGGATTGTTGCATTAGATCTCCTCTCCAGGAGACAACCAGGAGAGCCCCCAAGTGCTCTATACAGTGGCTCCCCATGAGAAGACTGTAAGACAGTGGTCTCCATTTGGTTTTAGATTGCTGGGAATCTGGGAAAAGTCATCTTTGTCAAAGCTGCAATATGGGCCTTTTATGGAGGCAGGGTTCACATGCCTTTCTTACTCATTGCCCACTTGAAAATAGAGCTAGAGACTGTTGTTGCTAGAGTATTTTTTAATGGATTAAATGTTGGTGGTATACTTTAACTTTCTGACAAATCCTTTAGCCAGCTAAATAAAGATTGGTCAATAAACCAAAGCAAAATACAGATGTACTCCAGTTACAGCCATTCATTCAACAACTCTTAAAATTATGGCTCTCAACAAAAGGACTTACAACCAGTCCTTAAATTTCTGGGTCAATCCAGCACCCCCTCTGGGTCATGTGATTGCTGACCTTTTCCATCAGCTTCCCACAAGCAAAGTCAATGAGGACACTAATAGGGTAAGTCGCTAGATGCTTGGGTAAGTCTCCCAGTGGCCTTTCTTCATTCACGTGCATAGACCCACTAGTGTCCTCTTTTCCCAGTCTTCCTGGCCTCACACACTAGCAGGAACCCACCAGCAGCGTCCTTCCCTGGGCCTTCCTACATTCACACTCTTTGTACACACACACTAGCAGGAACCCACCAGCAGCGTTCTTCCCTGGGCCTTCCTACATTCACCACTCTTTACACACACACACACTTTATACACAGACCCTCCTTTCCCAGCCTCCCTGCACTTGTGCTTCACTGTAGCACACCCCCCCCCAGCTCATGCACAGCCTGTACCAGGCCTCACAGGACTTTCCCCAGCCCCCTTGCCCCTATGCTCTATACATGGAACTTCTTTCACTTTCTGCTTAATGACACATGTGTCTTGGGGTTATAATAACAACCGGGACTACCTCGCCTGCCGTTGCATTACACTTTACAACTGCAGCACTTTGTAACAGCAATCCCAGGCCCATTTGTTGTCATAAGCTGAGGACTGTACGTATTAACGTACAGGTTTTGAAAGAGTTAATGGTTCCTTAATCCTCTAGTTCAGAAGCTAGCATAGAAGTTAGGAATAACACTTGAGTTTCTTACCTTTCGGTAAACAATCATATTTGGAGAACTATCCTCTTGCTCTGCAGTATCCATGTCACTGGATCCTTGGGCCATGATGAATACAACTCTTCTCAACCAGGCTGCAAAGGAGAGAATAGTATGCAATAGTAAAATGTAAGAAAAGCAGCGTATAGAATGAATCCCAAAACAAATACACAGATATAGCAGGCTCTTCAAAATAAAATGTGCTTACCTGCCTTATTCCTGAAATAAATGTGCTCTGTCAACATATTCTATTATATGATGTCTGAAAAGATTTGATTGCTCTGATTGACAACCCAGTTATAATCATTTTGTTATATGCTACCCAAGCAATAAGTAGTTGGTGGACTCTGTTACAATATAGAGGGTTTCTTTGCTTTTGCTTTTTTAAAACTCTTGGTCATCTTTTAGTGACAAGAAAAGCAAGTCTACATCCACCCTGGGTTCCCTGGGATTTTTCATAAGAATTCTGCTATTGTGGATGCTACCAGAACTCTGTTAAGATCAGTGCACAACTTGGTGGAAGAAACAGAAACAAAAAAATTACTCAGTGGCAACTCGTGGGGATATTCTAGGATACTCTCTTGCTCTGGAGGTGAGCAAACACCCATAATGGCAGACAAAGCAAGCTGATTTGGTGAACAGCAAAAGTTGTGAAAGTAGTCAAAGCCTCAGCACATCTTTGTATCCCATGGTCAACTTCAACTCAAAGCAATAGAAAGAACAGAAGGTGCAAGAAGTGGTCACAGCAGGAGCTCATGACTGTCAACTTTTTGAAAGGAGAAAATACTTAACTCTCTGTTTAGCATTTATTTTATTCTCCAAGATAAAACCAAAGCAAAAGGGGAAGCTCTCTAGAAAGCAGCTTGGGAAAGAACCCAAGAACTTCTCTTTTCCTTATATGCAGCCTGCTATTTTCTTGCACCTCATGAATATTTAACCATTTTGTCGGAAGTCTATGGTTCCCCTCTCTAGTTTTCCAGGAAGCACAGAGGTGAGAGGATGGTGACATGATATCAAGGGTGAGGATACCATGTCACCAGCTGAAGTTTTATGTATTTCAATTTTATAATATAGTTCAGAAAAAGTATCAAGTCCAAGAGGCCATCCAGAATCCAAAAATGAAGATGTCCTTCAGAAAATAGAAAAAGAGGACCTGAATGCAGGAGCATTAAACTGTATTAAACTTACAATGAAACAATGAGACACCAAAAAGAATTTTTCTCCCAGACTGCATCACTAATAGTGATGAGTCCAGTAATAAAAATATATAAATATGTCAGGTGATTACATTCATGTATGACAAATAAAATAAATAAAAGAAGTACTGATGGAAAATTAAGAAAGTGAATAACAATTTGCATCTGCCTTCATAATCAATGAGACACCAATCTTTTAAAAGAGATCCAGAAAATTAAAACATGATACCTTTAATGTGTATTCTGGATAATTGGGCCAAAGATACTATCTCAGTTGAAATGAAGCATATAGGACAGTGTGCCATTCAATAATGAAGAAATGTAGCCTTTGCTATTCCAATCAATAAGAGCTCAAATATCTTAGCAGTGAATCTATACTTCATCTCTTAGCACACTGAACTCACAATTATTTCATGGTATCATGCAGTCAGGCAATAAAATGGGGGGGGGGAATCAGAAGGAGGCATTGTGGAGATTGCCATGTACCAGTGCTTCCTAGGCCTGCTAAATTACCCAAAATTGGATGAAAGTGGTTTCTCTTTGGGAAGAACACATGAACCCATTAATGGTTTTGCAGAGCAAATGACCGCGCTTAGGTCACACAGTCAACGCAGAATATTATTTGAAGAAAAGAAGAGTTGGCCTCTTTACTGTTAACAATTCACATTGATTATCCTGTGATAGCTGGGGAGGCCATGATGCAATTATTTGCTATTTCAAATTTCCTGCACAGTGTGTGAAGTAGGATTTTTCACTCTTGCCTTCGTAACAAAACGTGACTGTTTGCTGAACTCCAAAAATGGTTTGGGGTAACCAAGGAAAAAAGTTGGGAAGCCCTGCCATATGCCTTGGATTTAACCAAATATCATAGTAACAGTACAAAATGCTTGAATATATTGGTCGCTGCTGAAAAAGATGGAAAGCTGTTTTTTTCCTTTCCAAGAAAAAATCTTGCAAAAATGACTATACTACCTATGCTCCCAGTGAGTCATTTCTATTACATTAGGGCTGAGGCAGAAATAGGTCCTCTTTGAATTATATGGGGAAGAAGCACAAAACAAAAATGGCCAATTAAATATTTAACAATAGATGTTAATTCCCATGCAATATAAAATCAACTAATTACTTCTATTCCAGAATATCAAAATACAACATGTATTAAACTCTGTCATGACTACATGCATGCCTAATTAGAGGAAGGGGAGAAGGTAAAGGGGAACATT
>JANHFL010008269.1:285444-295509 GCA_032468155.1 Oxyrhabdium leporinum
TTGCTAAAAAGCAAAACCTTAGAAAAAGAAATCAGTCCATAACCAATAATTGTTTCATCATTTAGCTAGAAGATGCAAAAAATGAGATCTATTATTTTATGCCTGAAGATCAGGATGTTTAAATAAATCAAAGTACTTTTTCATGCAATCTTATACATGAATAGTTATGAGACAGTTCCACTGTGTTCAGTGGGACTTTCTCATAGCTTAGTTTATCTAAATAATGAACTTGGTATGACTTAATTTTGAGTAGGCATAGAATTGTACTTGGTTATTTTTAAAACCCAGAAAATTATCACGGGGCAGTGATTTAGATTCAAAAGTCAAAAAGAGACTTGAAGTGGCCATACATGTACTGTTGTAAAGAGCTTGAAGTAAGTCTATCCTCATTTGGGGTCTAGCAAATGGTAGACAATCCTGCAAAAAATATGCATTTGTCTAAAAGTGTTACCTACAGGCACTATATGTACACCCAGACAAGCTCCAAATCTCATTATGTCCTTCAAATCCAGATTTCAGTGCAACCTTATGAAGCACTTTAATTAAAAACAGAACATAAAAATGAGCTTTCTAATGAAGATATAAACTTCTCTTCAAATTCAACTGTCCTAACTATAGCAACTTATAACAAAGTCCATTAAGAACTGGATGGAATTCTACAGAAAGATGCACATCTGACAGAACATAAGTGGACTGCATTTATTATGATATATTTGATCAGGTAAAATATGCTTCTATCCATGGAAATATGGACTAAGATGGAAAAAAAATAGAGTGGCTTGGAATATGCTCAAACACATGCTAAATTGACCTGAGAGTTGGGACAATCTGATAAAGTATTTTTCTCTCAAACATATTTCCTGCTTGAGCAACAAGTCTTTCAAACTGGGACTAAAGCTCCATTTCTATTATTAATATTCTACATGGACCCTTTCTGTTATTGCAGAAATTAGTATGAAGATTATTCAAACCTGTCCAAATAAAAGAAAGGTTATAGATCAGAAGCAGCAGAACAAATAAATGATTATTCCAGCTCAAATTTCTCTACCATTTTGTTTTGTGGAAGCAGACTGGAATTACCACAACCCATCATAAAGCAAAAGATGGATAAAAATTGCTTCAAATGTTGTTTTCCTCAAGCTACTATTCCTGTATATTTGGATGACAATTCTTGTCATCTTCACCTAACAAGCCTGAAGAATGAAGAAAACTGTCCTGGTCCTGTAGAAGAGCATACATCCTAACATCCAGATGACAGAAATCTTGCTAGTTTTTCATAAGGGACTGAAGAATTGGTTTTCCTCCTGGGTATAGGCCAATAGGTTAGGTCGCCCTAAATATATGTGCTGTCCCAGGCATGTATGTTTTAATTTTTGTTGGTTATTTGTTGCTGTGCTAACTGGATATTACTCACCAGTGTTGCACAGCGACTGGCGATACAATTGAATAAATGAATATACACATTTGTGCCCAACAGAATGGGAAGGACTGCTTTAATCTTTCATGTTTGCAAAGTTCACCTTCATATTCAAAGGATTACTATTAAAAGCAATATTTTATGGGAAAATCTTCTTTACCTGCCATGGTAGGTATCAGAAAATCATTCATCTGGAAGGGACATTGAAGGTCTTCTTGTATTGTGACCAGAACTGGATGTAGTATTCCAAATGTGGCCTCACCAGTGCAGTATAGAACAGTGCTATCACTTCTCATGATCTTGATGCTATCCCTCTGTTGATGCAGCCTAGGACTATATTGGGGTTTTTTGGCAGCTGCAGAACATTGCTGAATCATACTTAAGCAGCATCCACCAGAACTCCTAGATCCATCTCACAACTTTGAACTAGGTACTGCTTATCCTGTACCTATGCATCTGATTTTTCCTTCCATAAATGTCCTTGCTTTTCTCATCACTGAACTACATCTTGTTAGATATTTTCCTCCAGCCAGAAACTTACTCCAAGTTTATTCATTGGATGAATGCCACACTTTGGACACTAAAAAATATTATCCTAAAAGATATTATCAACAATTCAAGTTATATCCCAATGGCCCTATTTGAAATGGCAGTACACACCCTACTTTAATCCTCATCAGGTCTAAAAATCAACAACAGTGAAACCTCTTTTATCACTAGTGATCTCAAATGAAGTTATCAATACAGCTTGGGATCACTGGATTTATAGTTCTTCACAACTCACCTGGAAAATCTAAGCACGAGAGATTAGAATGCTTCCGATTTATCTTACAAAGGTCTAACTACCAAGGATTCTAATCCTTGGGGAATGACTATTCCAATTTGTCTGAATAACATTTTAAGCCATCTCTGAACGACAAGAGGGAAATGATAATTATTTATAAGTGGGATATTTCAGAAAGAATGGCTGGTCAGGTGATATTAAGTAGTATGTATAATTGAGTCCTATGGGACTCTATGGGATTGATTTCACCTACTTGTTTTTTTCTGCAGCTATTCTGTCTTCCCATGTTTTATCTCCAAGTCAAAGCATTGGTCCATCTCTCCACTTTAGTCCTGCTTAAGGTAAACTCCTTAGGGATTCAGTTGAGATCTTTCTCTGCCCTTACTTGAATTATTAAAATAGTTATTTAAACCAACTGTACTTCAACTGAATGGTAAAAAAATTAAACCCTAATAAAAAGACCACAAAATAAATAGAAAAAAAAACAACCCAAAATTATACAAGAGCAAATATAATCTAATTTCTGAGCACTAATTTGTAAACTTTAGGAAACAGGTGAGATTTCAAGTGACCATCTTTAATATTTGTGTCCAAATGGTCATTTTCATTTACTCCATTAGGAATTATTTTATTAACATATTTAAGATATGGAGACCAAACATAAGTAAAACCCTATTTCATGAAAGGCTTCTTTGTTAGTGCGTCAATTTTATTTCCAATACTTTTCAGTACCATTTATCCAAACTAATATGTATGTTAATTTTGATTATTCTAATTTTATGCTAGAACTTTTTGAAATCTAACAATTAACAGATTTAAATTAAGCAGTTGCATTATCTAACAGAAAAGAAATCTCTCTCTTTTATAGAGCTAAAAAATTGCTGTGTCACTATATTGCTTCATCTCTAGTCAATTCTGCATGGTTTATTTGTCATATTCATTAATCTTCTATTTATGACTTCAAATACTGTTGCTAAGATGATATTTACGCAGAGCATTGGGTAAGAGAAATGCCTAGCTTTTGTGTATTAATTATTATCTGTATGCTTCAAAATTATCTAACATATATACATATACAGTAGTCAGAGGTTGTAGATTGCTACAACAAGCAAAGTTGTTTCCTAAAACTAAACGTGATCATCAGTTACGAAACCAACTGCTAGAATGCTTATTTTTAACTGAATAAAATAAAAATATTCAGTTGGAAAGGAACATACCTAACTCCCAAGTCTGGCTACAGATTTTATTTGACATGACAACTTGTCATTTCAAAATAGGACTTGAAGATTGGCTGATGTTGTGATTCTGACATTTGTAAGAAAACAGGACTGAAAATATTAGCTTTCGTGTATCCAGATTTTCAGTATCAGTTTGTAGCCTAATAAAATAGCAGTTCCTTATTTCTTGTGTGAAATCATCTTCCCTTGAGGAATCACTTCTGTTTTAGAAAATGAATTGATTTATCAATAGAGATATGCTGTTGGTAAATTGTGATAGCCTTTACTTCACCATTTGAAATAAAGCATTTAATAAGACTGTTATAGTATGCCTTATTTTAACTGTGATGCATCTGACATGAATAAACAAACAAACCATTTGAAATCTGAAATCAACCCAATCTTAACCTCATATGTAAAAACTGGGATTTTGTGGAACAGTGTTCCACAAAATTAAAATCAAATCCAAATCCATGGAGAACAGGTTAATATTTGGAATATATAAAGGAATCTCAAAGTTGAGGTGCAAAATATTTTGAAATTTAAAGTCAGTATCTGTCATTTAATATATTCAGAGATAAATCCATTAAATGACCTATAATTTTAATGCACTAACCATAATAAAGTGACACTATACAAAGAACTTGGTCAACACTCACAACAGAGCAGTACATATATCGGCAATTTTATTGATCCGTGTATTTTTTTCCATGCACAGAAAGCAAAAGATTCTTGTGAAATGTTTTGCCACCACATCAAAGTATCTTCGGCTAACCTGAAGCTATTCAATGCTCTGTAAAAGAGCAAAATCACCTTCACTTCAAAATACTTCCTATCATTTTCATTAATCTTTAACATCTAGTATTAATAAGGAGAAAAAATATCTCCATCTCCTCTCTAACCTTTCATGTATTTATAAAACCGGTATGATCAAAGAGAAAGTGAATGTGTTGTTTTTGTAGTCCGGCCACACTGATATTTACCCAATACTTATTACACTTGCTATTCTTGGCTGTTGGGAGAAACAAGAAAGAAACATCAGCATGATTTTGCTATGCATGTCCAGGTAGAATCTGGAGACAGGAATCCAGTATATCTTTGACAGGAGGTGATTGTTGGTAGAACTCTGGAGGTTGTAGCAATATCAGAGGCAAACAGCCTATATAAAACTACAGCTTTACAACGCAAACATTAAAATCTGAACTTATCTTCCTGAGACGTTGCTGAACTAGCATTTAATTATTTTAAAGCAGTTGACCTGGGTGTCAGGCCCCTTCCTCCTCCCTCAAATTAGCTTCCAGATGAATCTGATGAATCTGAGCTGAAATGTAACCTGCATTTTCCTGTTTCAAAATGTTACTGAGAAAGTAGCTGTCCACATGTCAGCGATCTCTCACCAACAGTTTCCACAAAACAACCAACCCAGCTCTTACACTTCTCTTTTTCCAATTGCTAGTTGTCCAATATCTGATTCTTTAGTACCAGCACTAGGTACCAAACACAAGGAGGCTTGAAGTTAAACTAATCTCTGGGGTTGTGGAAAAGCCCTTTCTCACTTCCAAGCAGAGCAACTTGTTTACATTCTCCTGCCTTTTCCCTAAGGAGTTTAAGGCAGCATATAGGGCTCTATCCTGTCCTCCTTGTTGTCATTTTATCCTCAGAGAAATCTGTGTGGTAGTTTAGCTTATTAATGCAACATCACCTATTGAATATCATAAACTTAGGGATCTCTATTCTTAATCCAGAAGTAAACAGCCTCATTTGCATGGGTTTTTTTTAATTATTATTATTCCTAAAAATATTGTGAGAAATTGGTATGCTGCATGGAAAGAAGCAGCCGCAAACATGTTGACATAGCCTCTTAAGACATTTTAAAAAATGATGGAAGGTTGCAGTCCAGAGCTTCGCTCATTAATGTTTCTACCTGTTCAAAAAAAGTGGAGCAATGAAAATTTCCTGAGGATTAAAGAGTAAAAAAAACTTCTATTGGTTTTCTTCTAATAAACAAGAATTTTATAACCAGACATAACATTTATAGCGCCTACTTCTTAAAGAAGCAAGACAATCCTGGCTGGCTTTTTAACAGACCACCCATCCACATGCTCTCAGAAATTCAGCTAGCCATCCCCCTCATTCTCTTCTCAGCCTTATTTCAAAATTCAACCACATTGGGTCACTTTGCAAGCCTGAATCCCTTCACATGCAAGACTTAAATGATCCGTGTGTGCTGCATGATACTTAGGAAGACAACATAGCAAATAGAAAAAGGCTGGTTTGAAAACCTCTAGTCCAAATAAAATAACTTTTCTTTTCAAGTTATTTTCTGAAATAAAGCAATCTGCACCTGAAATTTGGATGATATTATTTAAAGGAAATTTTCTGGCAAACTGATAAATATCTAAACTGATAAATATCTAAATATCTAAACGTAAAGTTTTCCATAAAAACAAAACACTGAGAGAAAGACTATAGTTCTATCGCTCCAGCTGCTCACCAATCCCAATGCTTCTAAAAGAAATGCAGAATTAAGATATCGGATGATGTGACAATGTTTTCTTCATAGTGGTACCTCGGTACTCATCATTAATTGGCTTGGGGTGGGGGTGGGGGCACAAGTACCAAAAACAACAAGTACCAAAGAAATTTATCCCATAAGGAATAATGTAAATAAATGTAATATGTTCCCAAACCAAAGGCAATGCACATTTTTAAAGCAATACAAAAAAAGTTAGGGTTGTATATCATTACTTTACATGAGAAATAAACCTACAAATTAATAAATCCTTAGACTAAATAAAATAAAACTTCACTTTGCCTGTACTGATAAGAAAAAAACCCCGCAAAAATACACAAAATGGCCACAGAAACTAAGACAAAACCACAGGGGGATATGCACAGGGCAAGACCTACCACATGACTAACACGTGATCTTTTGTTTCAGTTGGGAAGGATAACAAGTCATGAGGCAACTGACACCAAGTCCTACCTTGTGCATTGAGTACCAAACAAAGAATGAGTACCAGAACAAAGTTTTCTCATCAAAACGCATCAAGCACCAAATTTGATGAGTTTCAAAGCAGTCGAGTACCAAAGTATGACTGTACTGTTGCAAATTGCACTTCTTAGGAACAGGCAATGGTTTAAAAAATGTGATTTGTTGGAAGCTTTATTTTAACATTGACCAGGTTTCCAGTATCTATGCCTGATTTGGAAAGCTTGTGAAGTACAAATGTTTCAATCAAGGATGGGCAAGATGTAACCATACAGGTATTATTGTACACTAACTTCTACCAAACATTGACCAGTTGTGAAGATGAAGAGACCAGTGGTCTTCTCCAATTCTTATTTATTCTTCCTGGTTTTCTGCCTGAAGTGACGATGCCCCCATTCCATTCTGGGCATGTAATAATTAGATGTCAAAGTAAGACCTGGAAGACAGTGATTCAATTCCTCAACTAACCATGGAGCTCTACTGCTTTTCGACTATTAGAGTCGCTTTGTAGACTGAGATTGATGGGATATAAATTTAATAAATAAATACTACACTTCAAACAATTTCTTAATCAAGTCTGTCTCACAGGAGTGTTGTGAAGATAAATCGAGGGGGAAATTCTATCTGTCTTGAGCTTCTGAATCTAGAAGAAAGCCTAGATTTAAATAAAACAGACAAACAATAGTATTTATTTTAAATTCAGCATTAAATCGTTTCATATTTGCACACTGAGAATGTTACTGTGGTATGCCTTTCAACATTTTTGCCATACGCTAAACAATAAATAAACCAGAGTTAAATGTTTGTAGGCCTAGGTGTCTCTATGGAATAGAGTTGGGCACCTATATTCCTTGCTGTGTATGTGCATCTTGTGTTGGTGATTTTATTCTCAGCCGCAATATAATAATGGGCCAAGAGTTACTTTAACATACCTATCAAATTAGAATAATATATCATCTACTCCATCAAGGATGATACCTCCTGCTGCTCCTAGAACAGTTTGTAAAAGGAAAAAGGCATGGTTGGCAAAATCAGTCTACCACACTACAGAAAAACCAAAACAGAGGTACCCAGCATGGAATTGCTCGCACTTATATAAAAAGCTTTCCACATCAAAGCCATAATAAATAACTATAAGTCTGATCCATCCAAAGAGGGCAGCTAGAGATCAGGTTTTTGCATTGCAATCAGCAGAGAAATTCAGCACTTAGTGGGTTGTTCCATAAGAGACAAAAGAGAAGTGGATCAGTGGTAGTCCTGGCAGGTCAGAGTCCCGAAGAGGACTCTCAAATGGTTCTCTTTTGCTGTGTTCACATTACCACTACACACTTGTTATTTTTTTACGTGGAAGAAAAGCAGGGATGAAAGATATTTTTTTTAAGTAAAGATTAAGTGAAAGTACCATTTAATTAAAAAAAACTAACTGAACATTCTATAGAAATTGCTGAGGGTATGTGTGTGTTTCAGCGTCATTTCAAATATTATGCTGATCTACTGAGTTCAATAGGTAAAGGGAAGCAGGTGAATAGAAAAATACTGAAGAGAGGCTCTTAGGTTATTAGAATTCGTCTCAACTGAGCCCTTTTTGTTTCAGCTCTCCCCATCTCTTATACACTGAAACCAGTATTTTCCAGTCTTTGTAACAAGGCTGTTAAGAAGCAGAGACTATTCTCCTCAACTATTCTGCTCCATCTTACCCATCAATTCCCTGTAAATTAAATCAATCATTTCCCCAGTTCTCAGGATTCTGAGAGAAATTCAACTTCAGAAAGAAGGCTGTAACTCCTTGACGTTAAGTATTATTACCTTTTTATTTGTTCCTTCAACCTATATGGCTGCCCCACTTACAATGACTCCGGGTGGTAAATTAAAATTAAAATTAAAAACAACCATAAAAACAAAACATATCAAAACAAAACCAAGCAATACCTGGCAAGCAAGGAGATTGATTCATATACTTCTATTCCTTCTAGAGTGGAGATGGAAAAAATGCAAAGAAAATACTGAAGCTGCAATCCAAGCAACACTTGTGTGATAAATATATTGGAAACAGAGATTTCAATTGCCCTTGTTTGAGTTCAGATGGCATTCATCAGACTGAAGATGATCAGATGATCATATGAGCAACCATATATTTGTGGCTCATCAATAAACCTGTAACAACCCTTCCCCTTTTTGCATTTCATTCCAAGAAGCAAAAACAACTCCACCCGTCAGTCATAGCCAGGGCTTGGTGTCACCTTGATAAGTGACAAGGGCTTCTTCTGAATAAATAAGTATAAGATGAATCAATGTAGCTATTATCAAAAGCGAGCATCTCCGAAGGACTGTAACAAAATTCCAACAAGGAACCTGTTCAACTGTCTAAAGCAACAATTAAAACAACTTGTTCTTGTACTTCCCATAGTTCAGAGATGTGAGGTATCTGAAATTGCTCTGAACCTTGTTTTATGGACTGACAGAAGCTTCCATGAGCTAACCACACATTACTACAAAAAAAACCACTTTCTTCACATCTAGTTGTAGATATATGCACAAGAAAACGAACAAAACCTATCTATTCAAGCTTCTTTTCCAACTCATGGGCTCCTTTGTGAGCACATACTGTATAGCTAAATAAGAGGCAACTTAATTCACAGCCCTGTTGCTTGCATTTAAGCAAATATGGATCCTATTTTTATGCACACATTTTTCTCCGTTTTGACCGCTTGCTGAAACTCTGCACAACACGATCCATTAATTGCCAAGACCGTCTTAGAAGACACTTGTGAAAGCATTATTACTGTGAAATATTAAAGCAGAAGTGTTCTGTTGCTTTTAGAGGGACATAGTTCGAAGTGTGCTTCTTAGTGTAGTCTAAGTAAGAGAGCTTGCATCTATTTCCTTTTCTTTCCTGGCCCCATCAAACAACCGGTTGCCTAAAATGCTGATCACTGATCCAGCCTGTTCCCCGCCGGGCTACAGAAAATCCCAATGTGCCACTGAGCCAGTTCCCAATTGCTTTTCGTTGCATTCTCCTTCTGGTTCCGAAGCTAGTTTAAAATCAACCCAGTTCTCCGGCTTTACTCAAAAGTGCCCCGGTTCTTGCCATGCCCACCCCGATTTCGAAAGCCACGATTAACAATCGTGGACTAAAGCCCGCAGTAACGTCCTCCATTCGAAAGACCGTCGACCGTCAACTTCGATCGATCCAACTCTTTTTATCAACGGCACGACTGGCACGGCAACGAGGATCACAACCCCGCCACCCGGCAACGTTGCTCTCGCCCTTCGCCCGACCGGTTGCTTAGTGATTGTCCTAGGGAGCTCGCCGCCACCCTCGGCTCGCAGCGCCCGGGTTTCCCGGCAAGCTCCGAAGGCGTTTATCCCCCAGACCCGGGAACAAACTCTCTCCGCCGTTTCGGCTGCAGCCAACCAACACCCCCCACACACACACACACACCAGCAAGAAAGCAGGCAGGCAGGGCTGCTGCCGCCCCCCTCAGCCGAGCTCCTGAAGCCAGGTAGGCACTTTGCCTTCCCTCCTCAGGACAAAACGGGAGGGCGGCGCAGGGGCCCGCGGCGGACCACCCTTTTATATCATCATCATCATCATCATCATCATCATCATCATCATCATTATTATTATTATTATTATTATTATTATTATTATTAT
>JANHFL010008270.1:0-14103 GCA_032468155.1 Oxyrhabdium leporinum
GAAGGATGGAAGGAAGGAAGGAAGGAAGGAAGGAAGGAAGGAAGGAAGGAAGGAAGGAAGGAAGGAAGGAAGGAAAAGTTGTTAAGGCAATTTTCCCAAAAAAGAAAATTAGAAAAAAAAATTACAAGCACATTATCTTACTCACATAGCCACAGAAAGAAGAAGAGGGGCACCAAAATTAAAAGAATTGAAAAGAAAGAGAAATGGGGGGACCCAAAACCAGACAGAGATTAGGCGAGGGGAAAGGGAGAATTAGGGCAAAGAGAAGAAAAAAGAGATAAAAGTTCTGCTTGGGTAATTTGTTCACACAGTATGTAAAACTCAGTATCCAAGTAATAGTGACCATCTCCTTATATTTGTAAAACTGCAGAACAACATTAGTGAATTACCACTTGATTAAAATATAGTATGATTGAATGCAATAGAAAGCCTTTGCTGCAGGATGATAGTAGCCTGCCTATGTTTAGATCCAGTGCTACATGGTTTGCATAAATAGCATATCGCTAATTCTGTTCTTTTCTAGTGCTTCTTTAGAAAAATGTATTTGTGTGCATGTATGCTTAATATATTTGAGTTTAGGAGCAAAATGGTAATTTAAAAAAAATCAACATGTTTACTTCGCTATCATCACAGGGGGACAGAGATATGACTAGTTCACTTCAGAGAGTACTTTGTCCCCAACGTGGTGAGAGATCTGTGTTGCCAAAAAAACTGATAATAAGACACCAACCTCAGGATCCCCAGCTTTAAGGCCAGCCAAGAGACAAACAAGAGAGAGGTTGTTTCAAAGACGCTGACAGTGGGTTCAAACAAGATGTGAAGGGTTATGTGGTCAGTCTCCTTTTCAGGTCTGCTCTGGTATGTTCTACTCCAAACAACGGTAGACAATCTGTTGCTTTGTAAGAGTTCCATAACTCAAACAATTAGCAAGGTAATGGCCTATGGGCTTTACTGAAGCAGAACGCCAACAGAAACACTCATGAAAGAACCTTCGGATAGACCTGTTAACCTCTGGTAAACAGAACTGAGCAGAAATACATGATTAACAGTGGAAAGGGACAGGCTTAAAGCAGCAGCAGTACTTTATGGAAAGAAGTGTATAATAAAGAGATATAAAAAATTTTAAAAAAACTTCACACCTCCCCTGGCCTTTCTCTTCACCTTCCCAAGGGACATATGCCTCACGGTTTGGGAAACCTTGTTCTAAATGATATTTTTTGGAAAAGAGCATCTCTTCATCCTTACTTAGCTGTATTTGTTGTTTTATTGCATCAGTATTTAATTGTATACCTTGTTACATGATGGTTATGCATGATTTATCCCATTCATATAAGATCAATATGTGTTTATGATTAAAAACACAAGTTGTTCTTAATCATGTACACATCTATACTATTAGCTGAGTGAGGGCATTGATGCAATTCCCACAGCTCCATCACATCCATACACTTTCAGTAGTAATGCTCGTTCAACAAACAGGAACTTGCCTGGAAAGCCATTGCCAGTCACAGTTAGAACTTGTAATTAGATAATCAGCAGTCAAATGGGATACAGAATACCTTCTTCTATTTATAATTAATAGCTTTTCCAGAGAAGATCTACAATTTGTTTCAATGGTTTCCTTTGTGAAATAGATTATTTTATATACCAATATGTATACTTTATATTTATATTTAATCCTCTATTCAATGGTACTAATCCTAGAGAAGATACCTTCCTGATGCATTGGGCAACAACTCCCACAATCTCTGTCAAAAACTGGCCATTTAGAATTTTTGGGAGTGTCAGTACCGAGACAATTTCCCTATTAATCTCAAACCAACATTCTTTTACTTTAAAACTCCATTCTGTAGAATTACAGACTCTATCTGGATTTTGTACAATTACAGAATCTACCTGAGAGCTTCCAGCATTTTGCAGTCTTTAATAAATTTTCATCCTTAATGCTTCCATCCAAAATTTTGTAAATATGAAGCTAACTTATTCTGAGTCCAAATAGTAGCCTATGTATCAGCATGTGAGCTTTCAAGCCAGAGATATTGGAATGTCATTTATCAAAGGTGGTCCACCACATGTACTTTCTGATATGAATGGGATAATATCATAAGCTTAGATATGAATATTTATGGCAATAGATCTGTCCAGATGAATATCTAAAGATAGTTAGCATGTACATGTCTTACTAAACATGAGAATTCCATAACAAACAGAAATAACTGTATTAGCACATTTCAAAATCATATGGTATTCTGACCACATTTTCATTTAGAACCAAGTAGGCAGACTATTTATTTGTTTGTATCCCTCCCTTATTATTTTTACAAATAATTCAAAGTGGCGAATGTATCTTAAAGAAAAGTGTGACTATATCTTGAACTAAATTCTGGATTTCAGTCTTAGCTTTCATATTGAAGAGCTACTCAAATTAATGGTATATAATTGTAATGAATGCATCCCATTGAACAAATTATTCTTGCTTTCTGCTTACTCCCTTTGCTTTCTTTCCTTAGTGACATCTCCTCTGCTTGTCCAAGTAGGACTTGGAAGGTCTCTTGTTTGATATTTAACTGCTGCAAATTAATGCAAAGAATGGTGAGTTAGATGTCTGGTGGTGATATAAACAGCTTCCTATCTTCCTAACTCATTGATATCTGGAGTGATCCGTTTTCTATTTTTTCATCTCATATTTATTTTCCTCAGCCTCTTGATATGTTCTGTATAAAATACCATATTTTACATTTACAGCAATGCACTTGAAGTGTTTAGTGAACAAAATGCCCCAAAATATTCTAAATAAAATATTAAGCATCTACACTTCATAAACACATTTTGTTATTATTATATTCCCCATGTATATTTGTTTAGCTTCAGTATCCTCTTTTTAGTTCTGGTTTAATATGGATATTGAATGGATTGTATAACTCCGTTGTTGCGTTTGTTTTCAAAAGAAAATTATCAGGATTGTTATTTGTTTATTTTTAACTTTGTTCTGACAACCTCCATCTTGAACTTTTCCAGAAAAAGTAGATCATCTTTTTGCAGTCATTCAAATGTTTTTTATATAATTTCTTTGGTGAATTAGCTTCAACTGACAGCAACATTAGAAGTTCCAATATTTCTTGAAATACAGACATATTTTTTTAAAAAAAAAGAAAGTTTATTATCTCCTACCTTAAGAATATTCTTAGCAGTAGTAGTCACTCTGTAGAGCACATTGCAGTACTTAGTTTTAATCTTCAGTGGGTAGTGGGTTATTTTGTTTCTTTTATTACTTTAATAATGGCCAATGAGAGAATGTAAAAAGCAAAGAAGAACTGGGATTGGTGACTTTTTCAGAAAGTCAACAGTGTGACACTGAAATTGGAGAAAATGTAAATTTAGTGCCCTTCAAGATCTGAGTTATGTGATAGGTTTCTTCAGTCAGGCACTTGAGAGATGAGTAGATTTTAATTAAGCAACTGTGATGTGATTCTTTTGAAAAAAATATTAGATTTATAGATAGCTTTTCCTCAAAAGCCTTCATGTGTTCTATAGCATTTTTCTTCACAAGTTTATCTGTATGACAACATTATGACATAAGTTCGAGGTGAAAGAAATGATTAAGTGAACTTCCAAGAATGAATGACTAAATGAATATGGATGTCTGTAATCCTAAATTTTACTAAGTAAAATCCCCTTCAAGTTGAATTCAGTTCCTGATTAATTCATGAGTACATCCTTACTGTTTTCTTGGTAAACGCAATAGTGATTTTCCGTTGCCTTATTCTGGGATATTTTTACGTACTGCCCTGGATTTCCTCGTAGCTTGTCATATGAGTACTAACTAGGCTTGGCTTGGCTTAACTTCGGATCCCAAACAATGCCAGCCAGTTGCTGCCATATGTTGAGATGTAATGTGACCTTAACCAGACCATTTTACTAGCTTTATAAAATGGAATGGAACCTTAGCTACCATTTCTTGAAGGAGCTTGTCAGTTTTAAGAGGCAACTTTACATAGAAAGATATAATGAATGTAAGACTTATTGCTAAGATCTTTTGAAATCTTAATTAATGATTTGTCCACCATTCATGAGATAAACAAGACTAGTTATCTGGCTTTAATTTAGTATAGTAGCATTTGTTTATTTCTTCCCTTTAAATACTACCGTTGATGAATCCAGGCATTTCCTAGTTACCTTAGAGAAGACATGTACATTTCTACTTACTCAGCTTAAGGACATAATGCAGGTAAGTAATTCATAGGAATTGGGTCATCTCAACTTAATTAATTTATATATGCATGTATTCACTTTATGTTTTGTCATATAAAATACATTTTAAAGCTGGAAAATGTAACCAAGACAACCTGCAAAAATACATCAAATAGAATTTATTGCTATCAGATGTAGTGATGGCCACTAATGTAGACAGTTTTAAGGAGAACTGGACAAATTCATGGGAAAACAAGTTACCAGAATGATAACTATTTCAAATAGCAGTACTTCCTCTCCAATCACAGGCAAGACTACTGTAAATACCCATTGCTAGGAAATAGACCACCTACCTCAATTATTACTAATTAGGAAAACTAAAATAGTTCCCTGTTTTACATGCTAATTACTGTTTTTAAAAAATATTCCTTCAAATACACACAAAATGTAGGTATACAATTAATGTTTTTCTTGTGTTTTTAAATATATTTGATTAACTGTATTTTAATAAACACTGCTCTCTGCAGGCAGTTGGAATACCACTATCTTACACGAAGTGCAGGACATAAATTTACCTCTATAGTTATAAATTAGGTGTGCAATTTTTTTGCAGATATGCATTTTATCCATATTTGGGATATGCATAAGTAGACAATCTACAGAGAAATCTACAGAAAAAGGTTGAAGTGGGACTATTATTTTTGGCCATTATTTAGAGATTCATAATTTTATTTTCCGGGTGGACAACATTCAAATATGTTATCTATTTACTCACCTAGAGCCTGAAAGGGCATAATTTTAGGAAATTCTAAACATTTTACATACATTGTCATAGATTGCTACCATTCATTTTAATATATTTATTCTATAAATATATATATATATTCTAGCAGAGCTTAGGGATATGTGTGTGATCCCTTTGTTCTCATTATATAACACTAACAATCTTTTTACTAATATATTAGTTTCAATTAAACTGAAAGGCAGGGATTATTGGTTGTCAAACAGCTATATTATCAGAACCCAGTTCTCCAATCACTATACCATACTGTCTCTCACAGCTTTGTGGCAATCTGTTTTCACACTATTGGATAGGAAACAATCAAAAAGTACATCCCTGCATGATATGACCCAACTGTTTTGATGTCATCTTTATCTTATTCTAATTTTTGCTGCTCTAGTTCTCTGAATTTGTGTTTTGGCCTGTATGCAATTTTAAAGGTCACCTATTTCAGCGTATTTGCTAGAACCACTATTCAGGCAAAAGAATTTTCATTATTTTTCTTCACTTACATTTGATAAAAATAGAATAAGAATAAAATTCTTAATAATTAATCAGAATGAATAATGAATAAGAATAGAATTAGAATAATAGAATTAGAGATATGCTTTATTTTCTTTTATCAGCAAACACATATTTATTCATATATAGTCCTTCAGAAGAAACTCTTTGCTCTTTTCCTGAATCAGTTCCAGATTTGCCCATCACCATGACACTGAATTGTTTTCAGGGCTGAATTGCCATTTTTGAAATTTATTTCAAATCAAAGCAATAATGGAGCTAATTATGCAATTGTGAGAGTTTGATTTTTTTTTCCCTTCACTGTGCCTCCTAGCTCCTGGGCAGAAGCAAATCCTCAATCAGCATCTGCTGTGACCTACAGTAACTATACTAGAAAAAGCATATAGTTAACATGATCAGGAAATTTAATGTGTTTTGTCAGTTTCAAACCAGTTTTGCCATCAGTTGCATTAAAACCTTTATTAGTTTATATAAGCAGTGGGCGCACAACCCTTGCCCATCCCTACCACCCACTCTTTACCAAGACTACAGCCATTAGTGCCCATTTTTCCAATGACTAGGACTACAGAAAAGTATGCCAGTATTATATTAACCATGATAAATGTTTGCCATAAAAGTATAATAGACAGTTTCCCTTTTAAAAATGAGAACTGTGCTTGACTAAAAAAAAAACAAATTTAACGGGAGTATGAGATTATGGTTCAAGCAAAATAGAACTGGAAGGGACTGATATCTTCTAGTCCAACCCTTTGCTCAAGCAGAAGACCCGATACCATTTCAGACAGGTGACTGTCCAGTCTGTTCTTAAAAACCTCCAGTGATGAAACACCCACGACTTCTGAAGGCAAGCTGTTCCACTGGTTAATTGTTCTCACCGTTAGGAAGTTTTTCGTTACTTCCAGATTCCTTCTCTCCTTGATTAGTTTCCATCCATTGTTTCTTGTCCTGTCCTCTGGTGCTTAGGAAAATAAGTTGACCCCTTTCTTTTTATGGCAACCTCTCAAATACTGGGATACTGCTACCATGTCCAACCTAGTCCTTCTTTTCTCTAGATTGGCCATACCCAATTCCTGCAACCATTCATATGTTTTTGTCTCCAGGCCCTTAATCATCTTAGTTGCTCTTCTTTGCACTTTTTCCAAAGTCTCAACATCTTTTTTGTAATGTGATTACCAAAACTGTATGCAGTATTCCAGGTGTGGCCTTACTAAGGCTTTATAAAGGGGTACTAATACTTCACATGATTTTGATTCTATGCCTCTGTTTATACAACCAAGGATTGTATCAGCCTTTTTGGTGGCGGCTGCACACTGCTGGCTCATATTTGAGTAATCATCCACTAGGACTCCAAGGTCCCTCTCACAGTGACTGTTTTTCAGTCAGGTTTCGCCCAATCTGTAGAAGTCCTTTGAGTGACTTTTATTATTCAAAGAAAAATCACAAGGAATCAAAGCACAATACATTTGTGCTTAGACATTCCCTAAAAGTCTACAATCTTATTTAAGGAAGCTTTTGTTTTGAAGGCAAAAAAAGAAATAAGGCTGTTTTTTGAATGGCCTTCTTTCATAGAACCATAGATTTTGAAGGGATTTCTAGTCCAATCCCCCAGCCAGGATATGAGTCTTCAGGGCATCTCAGACAAATAGTTTCTCTATGTTTAAAACCTCTACCCGATATGGGTTCTTGTCCTTACTTTAGTCACTGTGGAGAATAATCTACACCTCCATGACTGCTCTTCTATTATTGGAAGACTGCTACCATCCTCCCCACCTTCTCTTCTTTAGGCTAAATATGTATAGTTCTCTTAACAGTTAACTGATCTTCTTAGGATTAAGCCTTCAAGACCTTTACCATCTGTTTTGTTCTTCCCTGCACTCTTCCCAGTTCCTCATCATTCTTCATGTTGTGTAGCAAGGAAAAGCGGACCTGATTAATGCACCATAAAGTGACATTGTCATTTCCTGTGGTCTTGTCACTCTATCTTTGTTCATACAGCCCAAGATTGTACTGATGTTTTAACAACTACAGCAGACCACTAGTTCATGCTTAATCTCACCTACCAGAATTATTTAATAAGAATTTTCAAGTAAAAAGGCAGCAATGATAACACAATACCTTAAATTCAGCAAATTTAATTGATTGGAACACATTTATATCATTATGTTCTTTGCATTTATTATTATATATTTGTTAATAACTATCTTTAATAAGTCTTTCAACAGCTTACATTACATGATCCCATACAATTTGAAAGGTATTGGGGGGAAAAAAGTTATATTTTGGATTTTTTTAATAAAGGAAAAAATGTTTCCTAGAATTTTTCAACAAAATCACATCAAATCCCATTCAACTCTTAATCAAATCGATATATTCATTTTTTATTTACACATTATAACCATTTCTCCAAAGTAGCTAAGAAATTTCTAAAAAGCCCAAAGGAAAATAACGAAAAAACTAGTTTTGTATTGTTTGGAGACAAGTATATGGCAAATTATTCCTGGTGTCCACAAAGTCAGGCCTGATTTAAAAAAAAAATATTAGATTAATTATAAGAACTTGCTACTGGCACAATATAATTTTAGCAATGCATTTGAAAATGGGCAATAGAGAAAAATGAAAAAAATCAGTATCATAAATAGAAATCAGTATCATAATCAGTATCATAAATCAGTATCATAATCAGTATCATAAAAAATCAGTATCATAAATAGAAATAAATGCAATTGGAGACACAGTCTATTGTTTTAAGACATTGTGTCCAACTTTAAGTGATGGATATTGTATTTCCATTAATATTAATATTTCCTTTGTTTTATTAATCAGGGTATAACAAAAATCCTGAAAATACTGAATCAGTACTTTCATCAGCCACTAGGACATTTTGAGAGGCATTCAGAATTTGAAGCCAAATTTCATCATCTTCAGAAAGTTGAACCAACATGGACCCAGAGACCTGACTAATGTTATGTGGGGACTGTCTTACACCAGACACTTGCTGAATTTGTTGACCATTATGAAAAAGTGCAGCCTTCAGTGATTTGCTAAAAATGCTGAGATGATAACTAAAATAATAGATACCTCCAGTGGTGGCTATAAATCTGCCAGATTCTGCATGAAAGCCATCATTTTCATTCAGAAAAACTTTATCAAATATCACTGGAGATCCTGGCAGTGGGAAACTTCTCCTTTTCTGAAGACCAGCTGAAAATGCAGTGGGTTCAACTGCTTTGCAGGTCCCCTTTTGGCCTTTTTCTCCTTTTTCTCCTCGAAGACCAGGCATTCCATGGATTCCAGAAGAACCCATTTTTCCTTGTCTCCCTGGATCTCCTTTGAGACCACGAGGCCCTTGAAATCGCAGTGACCCTGCTAAGCCTTTTGCTCCTTTTCTACCCATAAGACCTCTTTCTCCTTTCTCTCCAGGATTCCCTTTCAGTCCAAGGTCACCTTTTGAACCCAATTCGCCATTTTCTCCTTTGTCTCCTTTCAGCCCCCGAAAGCCTCTGGGACCGCGATTTCCAACCTCACCTTTCTCACCTCTTTGACAAGGAGAATTATTAGACCAATCATGTTCTTCTGTCTGACCACTAAGTGATACATGTTCTTCTGTCTGACCACTAAGTAATTTGGAACTAGAATCCCCCCTTTCTGCTGTTAGCTCTTGTCCAACGCCTGTCAAATGTCGTAGTTGTCCTTTTCTTCTATCTAGTCTTGCCATATCTAGAACCAAAGAGAAGAACATATTCATCCATTATCAAAAACATTGAAAGAAATACCTTAATCAAGGATGTAAAAATTAAATAGAAAAAGTACATCAGGTACTTTAACATATGTAGTACTGGCTGGACAGCATATGCCACTCTCATCTTTGGACAGAAAGGACTAGCATAATTTCTCAGAAGTAATTATCTAGAAATGTCACCATTGATAGGGCCACTCTTACCATATGGATAATGGCAGCAAAGAGCAAAGCTATTCCATTTCACAGAAATCATGAGACTATATCAGCTATCAACCTTTTGACCATAATGAAAATGGTGACATTCCTAAAATATTTTGGGGGAGACATTAATTTATAAAGACAAATTCAATGGCAAACAGTAAGAAAACACCAAAGTCTAATACAATCTATAAGAAAGCTAATCTTGATTTACTTATGGTATATTCAAAAGTCTACTGAATTCTGTATTAGGAAGATCAAACAATAAGTTTGAATAAGTTTAGAGGAAAAAGGAGAATATTGAGAATTAACTAGTGGTTAAAGCACCAGGATAGAAAGCAAGATAAGATTTTTTCCAATCCTGCCTTAGTCATTAAAGACAGTTGGGTGATTTGGGCCAGTCATTCATTTCCTCTCCCTCCTTCTCTCTTTCTCTCTCTCTCTTTCTCTCTTTCTCTCTCTCTCTCTCTCATTCTCTCTCCCTCCTTCTCTCTCTCTCTTTCTCTCTTTCTCTCTCTCTCTCATTCTCTCTCTCTCTCATTCTCTCTCTCTCATTCTCTCTCTCTCTCTCTCTCTTTCTCTCTCCTCAATTCACAGAATAGTTATTGTGGGGAAAATAGAGGCAGGAGTTCACTGCCTTGAATTATTTGTAAAAATAATAAAGGCAGGATTAAAAAAGTTTTTTTAAAATGTCACGGTTGGATGGAGTTGACGAAATAAGATTTTTAAAAAGAAAAGGTGAGAAGTCTAAGGTACAAAAGAGATCTCTAAATCATTATGTGGTAGAAACAAAAATGGGCAGAAAAGAAACATTGAAAAGTGTGGCTAAAAAGTAGACTAATTATATTTCCTTTCCTTTTCCTTATCTTCTTTCCTTTCTTTACATTCTTTCTGCACTGTGCATAACACTTCTTACTCCAAAAGGGAATAAAATAATGGTTATAGTAATATGGAATATTACTCCATGGTACCCAGCAGATTTTTCTAATGATGTTCCAGTATTTCTCCATCTCCTGCCAACAGCAGCTAGCAATCTGGAACGTAAATTGGCAAAAGAGGATAATGTGAAGTCAGCCGTGCATTTGGACTGCATTGATTATTTGGCTCTATACCCTTCCCTTTACCCCTTTTGAATGCTTTTACCTCTGAACCTATGGAAACATCAAAAATACTTCTTTGTTAGAATCCATTCAGTGCAATAAACTGTAGCAGCTGTTGGCCATAATCACTGGAAATTTTGAATGTGAAATCCATGACATCTGAAAAGCATCACTTTAGGGAAGAACATGCAGCCCAGCTAGTTTACTTAGGTCATCTCATCTTCTTTCATTGCAAAGTTTTAAATACCGTACAAAGTTCACCATTTGAATTTCAAGAGCAATGTATGTAAATCAGCAAGCAGTAGATGATCCAGCCTCTCAAAATCAAATTTGATTTAATCTGGGGAAGGAGATATGCTTTCATTTTATTTATGATATTATTTCTGTCAATTTTTTTAAAAAAACTTTTCTGACTTTATCTGCCCAGGATTTCTTGTGTGGCCATCCTGAGAATTTGAGGAATTGTTTGAAATTGTGAACATAAATAATTCACTCAAAGAACTGACCAGTCTTGTTGGATCTCATAATTGTCCTCAATATCCAACATTGTTACCAGCTGTACATTTTAGGGAACAATTTCTTATCTTCTCAGTTTATTCCTGCTAAACTTCTAAGGAATCCCATGGCTTCCCAGAATACATTCAAAATGTATTTGCTTTCAATTGCCTCGGACTATAGTTACCTTAAACCAAATGAAGCTATGCTTGCAGATAGATCCTGGGGTAAACAGAATGTTTGAACTTTTTATATGGTTGCAAACAATATATAACCAAAGCACTAGAAGATTATGAGAATTATCCTACAGTGCTGTGGGTTTGACATGTGATCACAGAAGTGAACACAAGGGAATAAAGGCAACCCAGAGATTAGTAGACATTAGTAGACATTCAGAATTTTGCACCCTGGTGATTTGCCTACCGCAAGGAACACAATTTGTTCATTTACCATTCCTGAATATCTTTTTACTTCCTTGCCCAGAGAATTTGGATTTGGAGGATTTTCAATACTGATCCGGTTTTTTTTAATTAGGGAAATAAATGAATGGTTTTCATTTAAAAAAAAAACCACAAGTTTTCAAAAACCCAAAGGTATTAAGTGATAAAATTACCTGCTTTTTTTTTTTGCTCTTTTTTTTTTTACCTTGATCTCTCTTTTGTCCTTCAGCTCCTGGAATTTTACAAAAGCAGTGCTTCTCTGGGTCACTGCCATTTCCCTTTGGTGTATCTGAGATGGCAGGAGCTAAGTAGTCGTCAAATGTAATCCCTTTGTTAGTTCCAGCAAATGGCATACGTGTGCTATCACTGTTCTCATTTGCAGAATCACCTTTTCCAGGAAAGGCCTGTCCCGTGTTTGCAGCTGTGAACAGCTTGAAAGCCATCTGTTGTTTGGATCCAGCAGTCGTGGCTGCTGGTTCTGAAAGGTTCTTATTTACCACTCCATCCGTTCCGTTAAAGGCAGAGGTTGCCAGTGATGTTATGACAATCTGGGAACTTGCTTGACTCCCACCATCTGTGACTGGCTCAATTTCATTTCTCTCTGGGTTCTGACCAGAGGGAACAGTGAAGGCTTGTTTAGGGGCTTCGGTTTCAATCATGCTGCTGAGTGACTCCATTGTGAACAGCTGGTAGGGAGAAAAGCTAAGGATGGCTGTCATACTCACAGGACCCCAAGAGACAATAGACAGCAAAATTTGAATTAGAAGGAAGGACAGCATGCCTGAAATTGCAAAAAGTAGAAAAACCGCAGAGTGAAGGTTGTTTGTATGTATGAATTTACTAAGGTGCAAAAGGAACAAAACCAGGGATTTTGAGCAATGCTGATTCATAGAACTGTATAAAGCACAGTCGCCTCAGGCTAACAAAAGTCATGACAGAAAATATATCAATGTGTCAAGCTTAGAGCTGAAATTGTCTTCCCCAGCCATGAAGATCAGTGAGTCACATACAGTCAAGGGAGGCATGGCAGCCAGGGTTTCCAGCCAAGCCTTCACAACTCAAATCTGGACATAGTTTGCTGTGAAGCAACCGCACTTCTAGAGAAACCTAGGCAATTGCCAGAATGGCAATAGGGCAGAAGGTCTGTGTGCAATATGGACCGTCAGGTATACAAAGAAACTCTCTTTCCAGACATCTATTGATCATCATGTTTTTGCAAGCCAGATTTAGTAGCTCTTATAGTGGTACTGCTTCATCACTTCAAAGACCATCCAAGGCTATTCTTCTGCTGTCCTTCTGCCCCCAAGAACCACTTGTATATATGGGACCAAAACCACAATGAGTCTGCTCTCTCAAATACAGCCATCAACTCTTGATGCCTATTACTGGGAAGGAGGCAGTTGAGAGATTTGCTTTGGGTTCTATTTATACCTCCGGAACCCCTGGTCTCACATGTAATTTATGCAGCAAAATTATTGTGAAGAGTAACAAAAATAACAACTTTCCACCAAAATACAACTGCATATAAAGTACATTGTAAGAACTCAATTGAGAGTGCATTAGATATGAATTACTGAAACGAGATGAGATCAGTGTGCAGAGTCATAACTGGCACACCAGCAAAAGTGGATATAGGGCTTCTCATCACTGAGATCATTTCTACCTCAAGTTATAGACTTGACTAAAGGATAAACCACCAGTTACACATCTGCTTCTTTGATGGGAATGCTATTATCTATTTTTCCATTATCTATTATCTATTTTCCCAATTCCCCAATCACAGAACTTCCTATCCATAGTACTTCTACCTTATCTGGATTTAGTTTCAATTTGCTGACTGCCATCCATTTCATTACAGACTCCAGGAAACTGTCAAGCAATTGCTCAGCTTCTCCTAGTAGAAAGTAGAAAGAAAGTATAGAGCTGAGTATCATCCCAAACTCTAAATATCTTGATGACAGAATAACAGAGTTGGAAGGAACCCTAGAGGTCTTCTAGTTCAACCCCTGCTCAGGCAGGAAACCCTATAGCATTTCAGACAAATAGTTTTCCAATCTTTTCTTAAACACCTGTAGTGTTGGAGCATCTGGAAGCAGGTTTTTCCACTGATTAATTGTTCTAACTGAGGAAATTTATCCTTAGTCCTAGGTTGGTTATTTCCTTTATTAGCTTCCATCCATTGATTCTTGTCCTGCCTTTAAGTGCTTTGGAGGATAGGTTGATACCCCTCTTCTTTGTGGCAGCCCTTTAGATATTGGAACACTGCTATCACACTTAGTCCTTCATTTCATTAAACTAGATGCTATAGTGTATACCCAAATTCCTGCAACTGTTCTTCATATGTTTTAGCCTCCAGTCCCCTGCATTCTTTCTAGAGTCTCAGCATTTTCTTATAACATGGCAAGCAAAACCAGATGCAATATTCCAAGTGTGGTCTTACTAAGGCTTTATAGAGTGGTATAAAGAACAAATATGAATATGATATTATCAATAAACCATCAGGAAAAGAAATTGAATTTTGCCCTGTTTGCTAGTTTCTAGAAACTATCTAGCTAGACATGGAAAGACTATAGACAGTGGGAGCTCTGGCTTAATTCTGCAATGCTCTTCCTTGGAAACATAATTCTGAGGGCCAAT
>JANHFL010008271.1:0-20454 GCA_032468155.1 Oxyrhabdium leporinum
GATGCTCTAGAGACTGGAAATTAACCATTTCCAGCCTCCCCGAATTTCTGGGAGGCCCGTTTTTCACCCTCCCTGGGGTCCAGAGGCTTTCCTGGAACCTCTGGAAGTGCGAAAACGACCTCCTCCCCGGGCTCCAGACACTCTAGGGAATCCCATTCTTCTCCCTCCCAGAGCCTCCGCGCACGCCCTGCACTTACCTGCATCCACAGCAGGCCACGTGGAGACTCCTGGGAGGGACGGGAGGGGTGGGGTGGAGTGGGAGGGGCCAGCCAGGAGTGGGATTTGTGGGTTTGGCAATCCCCGCAGAATCTTCGCTAAGGGTCCACCCGAACCCTCAGCAGCCCACCCGTGTTTCTCCTTTTCTCATCGAGGGAGGTATAATATTCTGCCTTTTTAACATTTCCTAGAATATTTCTAGGAAAGGGGTGGGTGCTAAATTTCTACACTCCAAATGGTGTGTACAGATAATCCTCAACTTACAACCATGTGAAGTTGCAATGACACTGAAAAAAAATGAATTATGACCGTTTTTCACACTTATAACCATTGCAGCCTCCCAGTGGTCACATGATCAAAATTCAGACGCTTGGCAACTGGCATGTATTTATGACGGTTGCGGTGTCCCAGGGTCACGTGATCAGCTTTTGCGACCTTCTGACGAGTCAAAGTCAATGGGGAGGTCAGATTCGCTTAACAACCGTGTTACTAACTTAACAACTGCAGATGGCTTCCAAGGGAAAGGGAAGAGGAAAAGAATAGGAAAAAGGATTATAGAGAAAAAGAAGAGTAATTAAAGGATAAGGGGGGGAAGACCTAGTTCCAGAAATACAGGTAGTCCTCAGCGTACGACCACAACTGAGCCCAAACTTTAGGTTGCTAAGTGAGAAATTTGTTAAGTGAGCTGTGCCCCGTTTTAGGATTGTTCTCACCATGTTTGTAAGTGAATCACTGCAGCTCTTGAGTTAGTAACACGATGATTAAGTGAATCTGGTTTCCCCACTTTGTCAGAAGATCGCAAAAGGGGATCACGTCACTCCAGGACACTGCAACTGTCATAACTGTGAGGCAGTTGCCAACTGCCTTGAATTTTGTTGATGTGACCGTGGGGATGCTGCAACGGTCGCCGGTGTGAAACATGGTCCTAAGTTGCTTTTTTTTTCCAGTGAAGTTGTAACTCCAAACGGTCACTAAATGAACTGTTGTAAGTCAAGGAGTACTTGTGCTTGTTACTGTTTGTAGCCTTTCTATTAAAAATATATATATTACTAACTAGGATAGAATAATAGAATAAGACCTTTATTGTCACTTTGAATGTCCGCTAATGGGCATGCATTAAAATGAAATTTCATTGCATGCAGCTCTCAAAGGGTCACCAACTCCGATATACACTACACGAACATGACAAAATTAAATAAGTACATAGATAAATACAAAATTATGCACACAGCCATATATATTATATGACACAGAGAAACAACAGTCTATAGTTTTCAAAAGGACATTTAAAATTTCCAGTCTCTTCCCTGTTGGAAGAGTTTGCTTTTTTCCAGTAAAGGAAAAAAATGGGAACAACGGTGACAACCATAAAGGGAGACCACAACTCTTTGTATCCCTGGCTTCCAAGCAGCAGGTATCAAAAAAAGAAATAAAAAGGCTACAAGAAACCCCTAACGTAGGGCGACCCAGCCCTGTTTCCTCCTGGCAGCCTCTAGCTTCAGAAATGAGTAGCGCATGCGCCGGAGGGCTCTGCCCTCTTCTCCCCCCCCCACCTCGTTGCAACCGGGAATCTTTCTTTTAGGTGAGAGGTAAAGAGGTTTTAAAAAATAAAAACAAAAACATCGCCTAGAGCGTCTTGCCTTTCTAGGAAGGAGGGCTCGGTCGCCTTTCTGCCGAGCTTCTTGGAGTCGAGGCAGGTTTGGGAGTTTCTCCCAGGATCGGAGACCCGAGAGTGTGAGTTGCACGCGCGAAAGCATCGTGGAAAGCAACCCTCCCCCAATGCATTTTCTGGGAAAACTCAGAAGGAGGAATGGTGGGGGAAAAGGCTCCCTCCTGCTGTCCAGCAGAATATAGGAATGGGGTGCGTGGGAAAGGGGTAGGGGTCTCCCGGAGGATGCCTCCCCTGCAGATCCCCAGAGGAGGCTCAGCGCCTTCCACGATCCTAACCCTTGCTAGCTGCCCCCACCCCCACCCCCCGGACCTCCTTGCTCCCCAGTTTCCTGATCTCGGATGCTGCTGGGGCTGCATAAAATCCCTGGAGGGTCCCAGGCTTAGCCTTCCACCTCAAGGGAACAAGTCTTGGGTGGGGTGGGGTGGTTAGAATGCAGAATAACAGAGTTGGAAGGGGCCTTGGAGGTCATCTAGTGCAACCCCCTGAGCCAACATCAAGTATCACCCCCCCATTTAAGAGATTCAGACTGGAATTAGATTGGAACCCAGTGGAACTCATCAAAGACACAGATACAGATTAACACAGTTGGAAGGGGCCTTGTAGGTCATCCAATCCAACCCCTTGCTCAAGCAGGAGACCCTATACCATTTCAGACAGGTGGCTGTCCAGTCTCTTCTTGAAAGCCTCCAGTGATGAAGCTCCCACAACTTCTGAAAGGAACTTCTGTTCCAGGGGTTGATTGTTCTGATTGTCAGAAAATTTCTCCTTATTTCTAGGTTGAACCTCTCCTTGATCAGTTTCCATCCATTGTTCCTTGTCTGGCCTTCAGGTGCTTTGGAAAATAAGTTGATCCCCTCTTCTTTGTGGCAGCCCCTCAAATATACTGCTATCATGTCACCCTTCGTCTTTATTTTCTCTAGACTAGCGATGGCTTATTCCTGCAACCATTCTTCGTGTGTTTTTGTTTCCGACAGCAGAAGAGAAAAAAGCTGCGAGCCCACAGACTTTGGCTCTGCAAAGATATTTATTATATAATCGAACAGAGCCAAAGCATCCGGGTGGGACCGTCATCCTCTGTTGTTCTGATGATTTTTCTCTTTTTTTCTTAGACCGTCTTCCTTCACGTATCTGATCTTTGCTTTTGGAGATAAATGACTCCCTGTCCTTGTGGGATTCGTTTGCAGCCTCTTCATGCAGTTCAACCTCTAGGAGTAAAAGCGACTTTGTAGAGACGGGAGGGTTTTTTTTCCCCACCCTGTTGGAAACTACACTGGAGTTAGAAAGATAAAATGGATGTCGAAAGGCCAGCAGGATTGGGAGCTGCAAAAGGCCCCGCTGCCTTTGAGGATGGGACCGGTAGTGTGTCGTGGAAAAGCACCAAGCAGAAGATCCTCCATGAGGAAGCCATCAGTTCTGACGTTCATCGCTTGTTCTTCAGGAATTTTTGCTATCAAAAGGCCAAGGGGCCCAGAGAGGTTTGCAGCCAACTCCACCAGCTTTGCCATCAGTGGCTGAAGCCAGAAAACAGCACCAAAGCTCAGATGGTGGACATGGTGGTGTTGGAGGAGTTTCTGGCTGTCCTGCCCCCAGAAATGGAGAGCTGGGTGAGGGAATGCGGAGCGAAGACTTGTTCCCAGGCGGTGGCCCTGGCCGAAGGCTTCCTCCTGAGTCAAGCAACGGATGAGGGGCTAGTAGAGAAGCAGGTAAGAGATTTCAACTTGGATGGAGCAGGAGTGTCAAACTCAAGGCCAGATCTGGCCTGTGGGATGCTTAGATCTGGAAACAATGAAGGACTGGCCCACGATTTTCTGCCAGTAAAAGTAGAACTTGGGAGGGCTGCGTACGGACTTCCCAAGCTCCGTTTTTGACTGTGACAGCCTCCTGAAATCCTCTGCCAGCGAAAACGGAGCACAGGAGGACCGCACGTGGCTCTCCCAAGCTCCATTTTCGCTGGGAGACCACTCAGGCAACCACAGGGACCCTCCGACATGAGTGATGTCAAGTTGGCCATGCCCACCTGGCCTTTTCCCCCCCACCCTCCACCCCCTGAGGTCAAACACAACCCTGATGTGGCTGTCAATGAAATTGAGTTTGACACCCCTGGCATGGAGTAAGAACAAGACATATCCTTGTTTTAGGAAATGCTTCACTGTTTTATTACTTCAAGCAAATGGTTTTGTTTTCCCTCCCTATCTCAGCATCTAAGAAGGAAAAAAAAACAGATGCACAGTTATAGAACAGACCCAGCAGGAGTACTTGGGAGAAAGATATTGGTGTCCTGGTAGTTCACAAATTAAGTGGGAACCAGCAATGTGCTACAGCTGCCAAAAAAAGCCAATACAGTTTTAGACTGCATTAATGAAAGTACGTGCTGAGATCACCAGAAATTGTTCAGCTTTATATTGTAGCAGTCGGACCACAGCTGGAATACTTGCACTGAGTCCAGCTTTGACTGACACCATGCAAGAAGAATGCTGAGAAACCGTAAACAGGCAGAGAAGAGCAACAAAGGTTGAGGGTCTAGAGTTTAAATCCTAGAAAGAATACCGGTAGCTAAAGAACAGGGCATGTTTCATCTAAAGAAGAGAAGGAGGTGGGGAACCATGGCAGCACTCTTCCAAAATTTAGGGGCTGTCAAAGGGAAGTGGGTATAGACTGATTCTCTGTGGGACAAAGAATACTTCATATCTATCTTTACAATGGGAGATACAAAGTCAAAATAAAGGAGGAGTTTGCTCACTTTGAGAGCTTTTAAGCAGTGGGGCAGCCTGTCCTCTGGAGTGGTGTGTCCTTCTCTACTGGAGGTTTTCAAGTCAAAGTCTGGGCAGCCATTTCAAACAATCAACCCATCAGAACAGAGCTGGAAGGGACCTTGGAGGTCTTCTAGTGCAGTCCAAGCAGGAGACCGTATACCATTTCAGACAAGTGACTGTCCAGTCTTTTCTTAAAAACCTCTAGTGATGGAGCACCTACAACTTCTGAAGGCAAGCTGTTCCATTGGTTAATTGTTCTGATTGTCAGGGAGTTTCTCCTTAATTCCAGGTTGCTTCTCTCCTTGATTAGTGTCCATCTGTTGTTTCTTATCCTGCCCTCTGGTGCTTTGGAAAATAAGTTGACCCCCTCTTCTTTGTGGCAGCCTCTCAAATACTGGAATACTGCTATCATGTCACCCCCAGTCCTTTTCTCTTGGTTAGCCATACCTAATTCCTGCAATTCCTGTTGTTCATATTTATCTGGGATGTTTCAGGATTGGACTAAAAGACCTCCAAGGTGCCTCCCAATGCTAAGAATCCATGATTATTCTACAGGAACCAGGGGAAACCCAAGCCCAATTCCACCCCAAGGATAGACAGAGGAGGCTTCAAGATTATGGGCGGATCAAAATAATTCCATCCACCTTGTGTATCCTCACCCCAGCTCCTCCATTTCCTCCCCCCCCCTCCCTTTCTGGTGTTTCAGGTGCCAGAGGCGTTGACGGAGATGGTCTCAACACAACCCAAAGAAAGGGAAGATGTGTCTACTTCTCAGGAGCAGCTGTTTGAGAAGATCTCTAAGGAGGATCCAACTGGGGTCACCTCCCGATGTAAGTGAAGGTATTTCATCCAGTAGAAGCAATGGAGCCATGGCTCCTTTCATTCATGAATTTTTTTTTGCAATCAAATATTTTGTCAGCAGGCAAGAATTTGATAGGATGATAAAGCTACCCAGAAGACATTCACACAGCTTTCAAATATTCATTTCCAACACCTTTTTCTTGCTCGTAGGGAATGGAAAGGCGTCGGTGGTAATCCCTGAAACATCTTCCATTTGTGATGAAGCAGAAACAGAATTTGGGTCTCCGTCTCAGGTAGGGGAAGATTCTTCACAGTAGGAGAGATTTGGGGTGGTGGAAAGTCCCAAGTCCCTGCCATGGAAATTAGGGCAGTTGTTCTTTAGCAAGGGAAGGCAATGTGAATCAAAATTTATTTACTTGACCAGTAGTTTATTTACTGAAATGAAGGCAGCTGGACTGAAGAAACTTCTTGGATGAGAAATGAAACATCTTCAAGCAAAAACGAAGTCCAGTTACCTTTTGAAAAAGCACCTTTGGGACAACCATGACCTTGATGACTGAGAATCTCCATAGACATTTACATAAATGAAATTACTTTTTCCCTTTCTTGTTTCTTGTCAACTAACCAAAACATAGCAAAAAAGCAAGAAATCATGTTTTAATTACTCTTACTTATCACTTATTATTCTAAATGCATTTGCTTTCTGTCGTGTACGTCAAATCCAGTTACATCAGGGAATAAGAATAACGATAGCTTTAAACATACACATAAGCAGAACAGCTTAGCAATTAGTATTGTATGGTGCAAATTTGCCATGTTAAAATCCTTCAAATGATATTAAATGTCTTCTGTAATAAGAGATTTGGGAAGGATGTGAACAAGAAATGAAACTTGTCAGGCAGAATGATATCAGTCAAGCCATTGAGGCCTTACATAAATTTGTCTGCAAGATGAGTTGTGCCAAGAGGAAATATCAGCCATATATTGTGTTTCCCTGAAAATACAACCTACTCAGAAAGTAAGTCCTAGCTTGATTTTTACACGTGTACCCAATATAAGCCCTACCCCCAAAATATGCCCCAATTAAGACCCCGCCCACTCCAGGGTGCATGGGTAAAAATTAAGCTAGGGTGGGGATGGGAGGCGTGGAGCTGTCCTACTACTTTGGATAGTTGCAGCCAGGCCTCGCACACCTCGACCCATTTCTTCTGCAGCCAGCAAGGCTTTCCTGAAGGCCTCTGTAGCTGATAACAGAGCTCCGGATTGATTGAAAGCTTCGCTGGCTGAGGTGTGCAAAGTGTGGCTGCAACTTTCTGAAGCTGAAGAAGTTCCTGAAGGCCTCTGATAGCGAAAAGGAGGTCGGGGGCGATGCACACAAGTGAGGTGAGTCAGTAGATGACATTCCCCCCCATCCCCCAAAAATAAGACCTGGTGCCTTTTTTGGTGGGGGGAGAGAGAAAGAGAGAGATAAAAGACAGGATCTTATTTTTGGGGAAACACAGTAGTTTAGAGGTGGCGATGGGACAATTCTGCTCCTGTGAGCACTTTTGTTACAGCATTCTGGACCAAGGGAAGGCTTGGTCAAAGTTGCTTCATTGTGGTATTCCAGCCTGGATTAAGAATTCCAGGTTTTGTGCACTTAGAGCACCAATGTCAACATTTGAGAGGCAGATTAAAAAAAATAGTAATATAACAGAATAACTGAATAACAGAGTTGGAAGAGACCTTCTAGTCCAGGCAGGAAACCCTATGCCATTTTCAGACAAATGGTTATCCAATCTCTTCTTAAAAACTTCTAGTGTTGGAGCACCCACAACTTCTGGAGACAAGTTGTTCCACTGATTAATTGTTCTAGCTGTCAGGAAATTTCTTAGTTCTCTTTCCTGGGGCTTCTCTTAAAAGAACATTTTCTTCCTCTTTCAGAGCTCAGTGTCCTTTGAGGAGGTGGCTGTGTATTTTGTGCAGGAAGAATGGGAGATTCTGGATTCCAACCAAAAAGCTTTGCACAGGGAAGTCATGCTGGAAAATTGTCAAAATGTGACCGCTCTGGGTAAGGGCCCTTCTTTGCTCTGTATTGGGTCCATTTGTGGAATACCTTTGTAGTCTGAAGGATTCGGAGGACATCTTCCAGATAAAAGAAGATATTCTGCTTATCTGTTTATTTTCCTTCTTTATGTGACATTTATCACTCACAAAGGATGCCTGCCACTGAGCCTCCCCCTCCTGTTGCTCCTTCCAGGTGTTTCCCAATCACCTACCAGATGCAGCATGGATGCAGAGGTTTGGGCGAACCTCTTGCTCTGAGCTCTGGCTGGGCCCGCCCACTTGCCCTTGTCTTAAGCTATCGTTAAATAACTCACCTTTTAGCTGCCCCAGCTGCTCCGGTGAGCTCTGCGCCGCCCCTGCTGCACTCACCCGATCTACTTTCTTCATCAGCCGCCTTCCGCTTTGCTCGCACGAGCCGTAACGAGGCTTGCACGAGCAATGCGAGTGAGCGTGCGAATGCGCATGCACGACCAGCGAACCTCTTGCCACAGCAAGAGCAGCCCACCTCTGACTGGACAGGTGGTCTTTACAATATACTATAGATTTACAATAGCCATATCAGGATTTATAGGTACTGAGCAGCATTTTGATAGATCTCAAAGTAGTGGTTTGATTTGGTAAGACCTGTTGTGCCTATTGGGCATCTAGGCTTCTAGATTGCAAAGAAGCTGCCATTTCCAAGTGGTCTTAAAGGGCAGCTCATGTAGGTCAAATTAGGGAAATGAAAAGGGCCTGAGTGATTGTCCTCAATACATCCTCATACAGGTAAAGCTGTTGTTTGCACATCAGATGGAGATTGGGAAAGAGCCTCCTTCCCAAAGCTTCCATTTGCTCATCCCGTTGGGAGCTTTCTCTAAAGAAGGCCAGACCCATCAAGAGTCAACATTCAGTATCCTCAGTAGACTTCTGAATCCTGGCCTGTCTTCTCTCCTGTCCTCTTTAACATCTACATCAGGGGTGTTCAAACTCACGGGGTCATGGTGTTGTCACGTGATGTATTGGAACTTTTTTCCCCTTTGCTAAACTGGGTGTGGGCTTGGGCAGCACGTGACACATTTGGCCTGCAGGCTGTGAGTTTGACAGCCCTGATCTACATGAACCCACTGGGAGAAGCCATCAGCTGTTTTGGTCAATTAGCATCACTATGCAGGTGTGATTCCACTTGTCCTGAAGCAGGAAAGCAATACAAGTCTTGACATAGATGCCCATGCTCCTATAGATCAAGTCACACTGTAGCTCATCCATGACTGACCAGTGTAGGTTATGGACTAGAACCTGGGAGGCTATGAGTTCCAATCTCTGCTTAGTCCCCAAAGCCAGCATCTTCTGGCAATCTAGAATAACGTCTCCCCACAGTTTTTCTATCTGCCTGCTGTGTCTGTTTTTATGGTTCTTTTGAATCCTACATGTAGCTAGCAGGTGATTCTAAGGAGTTTAAACATTTCTTCTGGGTTTTTTTTTCTTTCTGTAACTGCCTGCTTGCTTAAGCTGTGCATTCATCATCCTCTTTTAATGACCCCATAATCCCTTGCAGGGTGGAGTCTGGGCAACTGAATGGAGCCGAGTGTTTATGGCCGGGTGCCCTTCCTGTCGCCAATGCGGAGTTTTGTTCAGCAGATATATTCTCACTGTGCCCAGAGAGAGAAATATCTGCCTCTACCTAGGATTGAACTCATAGCCTCCTGATTGTGAGGCAAGAACTCCACCTCTTCCCTAAGCTGTCCATTATGAAGAAAAAATGTTGACCCTCACCATCACACATAACATTTTACGGTTTCAGGATAGTTCCTTTTTCCCGTGTGCATACAGCTTATTTTTTTGTGGTAAACTTAATTCTATTTCTGCTTAAAAGATTTTCTTTTCTCTTTTTCTTTGCTTTCTAAAGCGGCCTGTGAACAGGAGACAGAAAATTATAAGGAGGAGAGCGCAGCACAGTTGCATACAGCCCAAAATGAAGCGGATGAAGAGACGTTTGAAAATCAAGAGGAAACAAACAGTAGTGAAAAAAACTGTGATGTAAATGAAAGGCAGGATCCCTACCCATCAGGAGGCACAGAAGTGCCCTTCACCCCACAGGAAGAGGGTGGAGAAGGCGTTGGTGAGAGCAGTGACCTCACCAAGCACGAAGGAATCCACAGCGGGCAGAAACCGTATGTCTGCGTGGACTGTGGAAAGAGCTTCTGGCAGAGAGCTCAGTTCAGGATCCACGAAAGAATCCACACCGGGGAGAGGCCGTTTAAGTGTGCTGAGTGTGGAAAGGGCTTCACGGTGAGAGGTCACCTTATCAATCACGAAAGGATCCACACGGGGGAGAAGCCCTTCAGGTGCATGGACTGCGGCAAGAGCTTTAGTCACAACAGTGCCCTTTCTCGTCACGAAAGGACCCACACGGGGGAGAAGCCCTTCAAGTGCATGGACTGTGGAAAGGGCTTCTGTCACGGAGGCAAACTTCGGATCCACGAAAGAATCCACACAGGGGAGAAACCGTTTAAATGCACGGAGTGTGGAAAGGGCTTCAGCATGACGGGTCACCTTGCAAATCACGAAAGGATCCACACAGGGGAGAAGCCGTTTAAATGCATGGACTGCGGCAAGAGCTTCAATCAGAACAGCAGCCTAATGACCCACAAAAGAATCCACACGGGGGAGAAGCCATATCACTGTCTGGAGTGTGGAAAGAGCTTTAGTCACAACAGTGCCCTTACTCGTCACGAAAGGACCCACACCGGGGAGAAACCTTTCGAATGCCCGGACTGTGGAAAGAGTTTCAGTCAGAACAGCAGCCTACTGACCCACAAGAGAATCCACACGGGGGAGAAGCCATATCGTTGTCTGGACTGTGGAAAAAGCTTTAGTCACAACAGTGCCCTTACTCGTCACGAAAGGACCCACACCGGGGAGAAACCTTTTGAATGCCCGGACTGTGGAAAAAGCTTCAGTCAGAACAGCAGCCTTATGACCCACAAAAGAATTCACACAGGGGAGAAGCCATATCAGTGTCCGGAGTGTGGAAAGAGCTTCTGTCAGAGTGGCCAATATATGATGCATAAAAGGATCCACACGGGATAGAAGCCAAATTCATGGTGTGCGCATACAACTTTATTCTGGTAGTAAATGTATGAAACAGAAGAATCGACCAGAGAGAAGTCGTCTGGATACTTGGAATGCAGAAAGAGGAATTTTGCATCAAATGAAAGGTCAAGGGAGAAATATTGGATTATGTGATATGTAGGGTGATGTTACTGGACGTGAGATAATCAGTGTAATTATAAATGCATTGGAGGAAGAGAAAAGATATAAAAGGACTCCAGATAGTGCTTGATTTATGTGATGACCCGAGACACAGGCAGCTGGCAGTTCAAACTGCCCCTTTATTGCTGCAAATGTCCCCAAACTCTCCCATGTTTCTGGCAAGGCCCAGAGCAACTCACACACTTCAAGCAGCCTCTGGCTGCAAATAGTCCAGTCCAATGCTGTGAGCACCCCGGCTGCAAAGCAAGAAATCCAGCAGGGCAAGTCAAAGAGTTGAGCGATCAAAGGAGCAAGGCAAGTATCCAGAAATCCAGAAAGACTGTGAGGAATTCAGGAAAGTTCAAACGTTGGCACTCAACACTCCATGAATTCAGCGTTTGTTCCTGACAAATGCCCCTCCCCACAGCGTCTCCTTAAGTCTCAGTCCCCAGGTGTGCCTTGTGTAGAGGGGCGGGGCTCTCTCCTCCCGAGTAGGTGGGTTAGTCTGCTCTGTTCTCGCCTTCTCTCCACTCTCCATGCTCGAGGATCAGGAGGGGCGGTCCCTGCTCATCGTCTGAGCTCTGTCTCGCATTGCTCACTGCTTAGCCTCTCTTGGTCATCCTGCCGCCATTCCTCCCTGCCTAGAAGCTGTCCTAATTCTGAAAGGCCCTGGCCTGACTGGGCCTGCTCTCCCCATTCTCCGAAGCCAACAAAGCCACCCTCTCGATCTCTGTCAGCTCCAGTTCCAGCTCATCTTCCCCCACAGAGTCAGGGTCTGACGGGGGCATGACAGCTTACAACTATTTAGAGATTGTTCAGTTATGATAGCATTGAAAAAAATGACTTACGATTGGTCTTTGCACTTATGACGATTGCAGGATCCCCATAGTCATGTGATCAAAATTTGGGCACTTGGCAATGGTTGCAGTGTCCCTTTCTTGCGACCAGATAGCTGCTAATTCTACAGCCCTTTGACCAATTTCCGGGTGGGGTTCTTGCCCCTAAACTACATTGGTGGGAAGTATATTTAATAATTGCCCTAGTATTACTTCTATTATTTCATCCTAATTTTAATCTTACATTTTGGGCATAACCATTTTCTATACAAATCAGTCAACCTTGCTCATAATTCACATACCTCTTCCCTGGCATCGTAGATAACATGTCAAAACCTTTGTCGGTATGCGAGATTATACCACATTGGTATAGAATCACATTTTTAACGTAATAGCAATAGCACTTAGACTTATATACCACTTCACAGTGCTTTACAGCCCTCTCTCAGCGGTTTACAGAGTCAGCATCTTGCCCCCAACAATCTGGGTCCTTTTTTTACCGAACTCGGAAGGATGGAAGGCTGAGTCAACCTTGAGCTGGTGAGAATCAAGCATGCCGAACTGCCGTCAGCCGGCAGTTAGAAGAAGTAACCTGCAGTACTGCATTCTAACCACTGCGCCACCACAGCTCATAATAGTAATAGTAAATCATTGCTGCCCTTGCTAGAAAACTGGCATTCACCCAGGCCACCCATCCTCAGATGGTTAAAAGATGTAGTAACCTACTCAAACATGCTAAAAATGTTTTAGTTTCTTCATCCTCCGTTAACTTTGGCATTTTTATATCTTTGGGTCTGGCTCCCCTTCCGAACCGTTCAATAGCCACTGAAAAAGAAGAGACCTGTCTGGGCTCTCTTTATTATTGATTGATTGATTGATATTTACCTTGTGGCAAAATGGGTGGTCAATATAAATCTACTTATCTTAACCACACCCTTTCTTGCTAATGTTGTGTTGGCGTTTCTGTAATGATATTAGCCCAAGAATCAGGATCTAATGGATTTTCTAACTCTTCCAGCCTTCCTTTTGTCTTAATGTTAGGTTAAGACTGAACAGCTGCATTCACAAAAGGAACAGTGGCCTTGGTATCCCTAGCAGTAAGAGAGTCACTTCCATCTTTACTTGCCTAGTATAAACTCTTGATTCGTGGTCTTGTTTCTGAAGCTAATATGCTGGGCAGTGCTTGCAGCATTAGGAGACCTACAGTACGTGAACCAGACTCTCCTTCTAATGGCCAGTTCGTTCCCTCTTTTTCATTCCTGGCACTTATGGGTCACATTGAGTCTGAGACAATCCCACCTCTGCCACCAATTGTGTGATTGTTTTCTTGAACCACCAACAATCAGATTGAGCCTGACTCAATAGAGACAAAGCTCTGGAAACTTGGACAGTTGGTTAGATTTTTGTCTCTCCCTTCGATGGCTGGGGGAAATTTTTATTTTTCAAAAGGAAAGTTTACAAATAGAAAGGAACCGTAAATTATAAAGGTCTTCAGAAATTTTCTACAAGCTGCTTAGCTACATTACATTCTTTGAAGTCCAGTTTAGACTTAGACTTAGAATAACTTTATTGTCACTCTGAATGTACACTGAAATTTCGTTGCATACAGCTCTCAGAGGGTCTCTACCTCTAATATACACTACACAAACATGACAAAATTAATTAAATAAATAAATACAGATACATACAGAATTATGCATGTACCCACATATATTATATGACACAGAGTAACAACGCAGACTACTTCGGATGTATACATGTACATTGCGAGAGAAACGAATCTTGCGAGTTTGCCAGACGGATGGCATAGGGATCAAAGATGTTACACAATCTGGAAGTCCTGCTAGAAACACTTCAAAACTTCCTCCCAAAGGGAAGCCACAGAAACAGACCATGAAGTGGGTGTGTGGGGTCTCTAACAATGCTATAGTTTCACTATAATCTCACATCTTTCTATTCTATATGTCTGATACATTTATTTATTGGTGACCTCTCAATTTCTCCAGTCTTAATTCGTATATATTCTTAGGGTTATTCTCTGTAGGGGTATATTTTTAACATAATTCAATCTGTCAATTCAAATTTGTTGTCTAGTTTGCTCCTGTCCAAATCTTGATTCTTCCCCCCCCACAATGTTTTTTACTTGTTTGTAATTGGCTGAATTCTTGATTCTTCTCTTCTTTTGAATCTTGGCTCCAACTGCGTGAAACGGTTTGGAGAACTTTTCTCTCATACAGTTCTGAAGGAAGGAAATAAATATCTTTCTTCTCAGTTGTCTCAGCTGCTGTCTGCTTCCCTTTTGCCTCTTCTCACTAGGGAAGCTTGTCTTTTAATTTCCCTTTTTATTGATTCCTGGGCTTTGGCTCAGTTTATTCATCCTGCTCTTTGTAAGGCCCGTGGCAACATAAATGCAAACTTTACATCTGGACACCAACTTATGGAGTATATTAAAGTCATTTGACCATATAGTAGAAATCAGAAGCTGGAGAAATATCCTTTCATCCAGGATATTTTCAGATCGAAATTGTAAAAGATTGAATTATAAGCATCAGATGTACAGGTGAAAGTTGAAGAATTCAAGAATGGAGGTCCTTACAGCTGAAGGGTTATCAGAATACACCTAATTTACTAAAAAGAATACAGACAAACTGAACACACTTGAATTATTGAAGAAAAGAGAACCCACTATGAGAAATCATAAGACATTGTGGAATGCAGGAAGAAAATCCAGAATTTCAAACAAATGATCCTAATTGGTGTTTTTTTTTTAAATAGCCAAGAAAAATGGAGATGAAAATTCCAGAGACAAGAAAGTTGAAGAACGATTTGAAACAGTCTTTCAACCATCAAGCAAGAAAGGGCAAGAAAAATGCCTCAGTCATGTTGAGAAATAGAAGGAAATTAGCAAAATGAAAAATGCTTTTAAGAGGATCAGAAATTACAAGATCTTTTGCAAAAAAGAAAAAGAAAAGTAGAGAATGGTATGCTGTAATTGATTAAGTCAGTGATTACTAAATTCCTTTTAAAAATGTTTTATTGTATTTGTCTTAATATTAGGTTAAGACTGAACAGCTGCATTCACAAAAGGAACAGTGCCCTTGGTATCCCTTGCAAAAAAGAAAAAGGTAGAGAATGGTATGCTGTAATTGATTAAGTCAGTGATTACTAAATTCCTTTTAAAAATGTTTTATTGTATTAAATACAAGTAGTACATTATATTATTTGGGAACAGTGGTATTTATACATTATTGACTAGAGATTATTAACTAATGTTTTGTATAACTTAAGCCTTTAAAGATAAAGAAGTTTATTTTAGTATTAACTATGATTTCTGAAATGACAGTGTTGATAAGCCAAAAGTTGTGTAAATTTTGCATCCAAAGCTAAATGTGACATTAATAAACTGGAAAATACTTCCAACTCTTTGTTAAACAACAAAGGTTTTTGTCTTTATATTGTTGCTAAGATTTCCATTGAATTGTTACTTAATGTTTGTGCATATTAAAGAAAAAAAGAGACAAAACAAACAATAACAAAAATAAACAGTTTAAAAATAGAAGTTATGTGGTTTCTAAATTCCTGTTTTTTTAATGCCTCTACCAAAGAATAAAGTAAAGTGAAAGGCCTCAGAGCTCTTCAAAAGATAAGTGAGAAGTGTGTTTGCCTGGTGGGGTGAGAATCAGAATCTTCCCATGTTATGATGTTTTTATTCTTTATCCTCTGTGTGAATTATTTCATGCTTCAGATGCTTCCTGCTGCTAAAGCAGCTTTTTCTACATTGCAGCATCTATAACGGTCCTGTGGATCTCCTGTGTGGATCCATTTATGGTAAGTTAGATGATTGTTTGAAATGAAGCATATCCCACACTCCAGGCATTTATATGGTTTCTCTCCTGTGTGAAGCCTGATACGTTGTGTAAAACTAGTACTACGAGTAAAGCATTTCCCACACTCTGCACATTTATATGGTTTCTCCCCTTTATGGATCCTTTTATGAATTTATTTCCTCTCTGAAGCCCTTTCCACATTCCACACATTTATACGGTTTCTTTCCTGTGTGGATCCTTTCCTGGGAAATAAAACTACTCCTTTCACTGAGATTTTTCCCACACTGTGCATTCATATGGTTTCTCTCCGGGAAGGAATTTGTCATGGCCCCTTTGGAGCCTAACTCGTCATCAGATGACAAGCTGGAGCTGAGGGGGTGGCCTCATTGGCTTTGGAGAAATGCGGGGAGGAGCAGAACGAGGCAGCCTCGGGTCCCTTGGGCTTGGGACAGCTTGCCAACAGGGAAGAATGGGAGCAGGATGACCAAGAGAGGGGGGAAGAGAGGGCAGGCAGTGGAGATGAGCGACGGAGCTCAGGCGATAAGCAATGACCGGCCCCTCCTGATCCCTGAGCACAGAGAGTGGAGAGGAGGTGGGAACAGCGCAGGCTGACCTGATGATTTGGGAGTAGTGCACCCCGCTCTCCTTCACAAGGCACACCTGGTGTTAGGTCCTCCTTACTCAAGAAAGCAGAACTCTTGAAGCGAAGTTTTTCAAAAGGATACTTTTATTGAGCAGAATTGATAGCAGGACAAAGTGAAAGCAGCTTCTAAAGCCCCTTAGACAATACAGTTAGACTTAAGGCACTTGAAACCCCTCCCGATAGTCCGATGTGTATTCAGCCAATCCACAGGTGCAAAGATGTTATTGAAACGGTCGTCCTGAGGAAGAGATAAGTGTGATTTCTCAGGAAAATGAAAGAAAGTGGAAAGCGAAAGTATTCTACATGATTCCCCTCTCCCTCCATCAGTTGAATGGCAGTATCACTTTGAAGATCTGGCACCTGGGGACTGAGACTTAAGGAGATGCTGTGGGGAGGGACGCTTGTCGGGAACAAGTGCTGAATTCGTGGAGTTTTGTGTGCCACTGCCGATGCCTGGAGTTCGCTGGACTTCTTGCTTTATAATTACCTTGTTCCTTTGCTTCGTGGACTCATTGCCTTGTTCTTTTGCCCTGCTGGACTTCTTGCCTTGAAGCTGCTATGCTAACAGCATTTTGCTGCACTACTTGTACCCAGAGGCTGCTGTAGGTGTGTGGGTGAGCTCTTTGCTCCGGGACTTGCCATAAACATGGGAGCATTTGGGGAAAAGTTGGAGCAATAAAGGGGAGTTTGAACTATCAGCTGACTGTGTTGCCTCTGTGCCTTGCCCTGGGTCATCACAGAATTTTTTGATATTGCATAAAAGTATTCCTGTGAGTGAAGTTCTTTTCCACAGTCTGTGCATTTAGAGTTAGTCCTTGATGTACGACTACAATTGAGCCCAAAATTTTGGCGGCCCAGTGAGACAGGTGTTAAGTTAATTTTGCTCCATTTTATGATTTTTCTTCACATAGTTGTTAAGTGAATCACTGCAGTTGTTAGATTTGTAATGTTTGGGGACTGCCTGCATCCCTCAGATGGTATCCCTATGTACTGCCTGCATCCCTCAGATGGGGCTTCACTTATTTGTGTGGCCTGGTTTCTCATATGTTGCAGCCCAATGGTGGTCCATGGACAGGAAGTTGGGGACCCCTGCCATAAAGGAGTGGCTCCCTATTAACACCAATTGGAACCAGTCTTGGAGAAAGGAACTGAACCAGCACAATACTGCACCACCCAACCCCAAATCCCACATCTGCCCCCCAAAGAATACCATGGTCGATAGTATCGAAAGCCAGATTGGTCAAGGAGAGCAAGTATGAATGCACTACCCCATCGCACTCTCGCCAGAGACCATCTACATGTTGGAAGGAAGAATCTGGTCTGCTTCCAAGCCGGGAGAAAGAAGCTGGAAATAAAATGGAGGCTGATTGGAAAGAAGGACTTTGATGAGCAGAACCAACAACAGCATGTAGTTCTGGGACAGCTGACAAATTGTTGATGAATACCTGGGTTTTTATAGGGTTCTGAGATGTTGCTAGGGGATTGTGAAGTGTAGTGAGCCTTGTGCCTTTTGCTATTCTGATGGTGGTGGGTTACTCCTATTATGTCCTAAAAGGTCACATCCTGTCCTTAGAATTTGGGTGGGGGAATGCAAATTCCTAATCCCATCAGCTGGAGCGGAAGGTGCTTTGTTTGTGAATAGATTGGCCCAGTCTTTCTTAATGGGCCCAATATAATCCATCTCTAAAAAGCTTCAAGCATCTGCTGGAGGCTATTGGGGCTGCTTTCTGCCTTTGTTAAGATTTTTCTATTATATTTGGGGAAATATAATATTCTGCCTCTTTTAATATTCCCCCAAATATTTCATTCTCTGGGGCGGGGGGGATTCCTATATACATGCGCGATCAATGTAGTTTCTGTCCCATAATCCAGCCTGAAGCCCGACGGGAAGTGGTCCAGTAATTGTGGACACTAATTTTCTCCAATTATGTCTCTGTGCCTGAAGCTATAGCAAGAGTTCAGGAGGTCACAGAGGAAATTCTTCTCCCTATTATTATCAACACCATGGTCATTTGCTTGTTATTTTCCTCCCTCATTCGCCAGGGACTCCGAGGATTGCCATTGACATAAACATCAGATACAGGAGCAACATTAATACTCCTTTGCATCAGAAATGCTGGGTAAATAAATGTCCCCAATGTGACAAAGGACTTGGGATAAGGCTAACAAGAGGCCAGGGACTATGCTGGCCAATGCATTTTCATCCCTTTTAGATGCAACGCCTCATCCGGGCTCTGTCTGAATTTGGAAAACTACTGAAGCTTGAAGTCTTGCAAAAGAGCATTTGTCTTGTTCTTGTTCTCACGCTTCTTCTTAGCCATCAAATTAAAGCTTTCAGAATGCAGAAAGCCAAACCGGACAGACCAAAAATGATCCTCTTGCTTCTACTGCTGCTGCTGCTGCTGCCCAGTAAAATCTCTGGGGTACTTCCAGCCAAATGCTCCTTAACTTTAGGAAGAGACGAAGTAGAGATATTGAATCACTACAGGCCAGGAGACTCTCTCATTGGTGGGCTGATCTCCTCAACCAAAGCTTGGTTTCTACAGCACAGTTTCCGTGCAACTCCCTCGGTTAAATTTTTCTTGTAAGTCGCCCCGTGGCCAAGTCCACTTGGCTGATTTCTAAAGCTGTAGCCTTCTCACACTGACTTCTTTTGAAATTTTAAAGTAAGGTGCCAAAAGAGAGTTCTGGAATCTCTCTTGCCTCTAAACATTTGTTCTCAGGTAATCTGTCTGATTCCTTGAAATCTGAGTTCCTTGGTTTTGGCCTCAACTTCTCTAGCACTACTGCAAAAATGTCTGCTCATTTTTTATAAAGGACCTTCCAGCAGACCTCGAGCCCTAGAGCTCATTACTTCTCTGGGAAAACACACACGTTTCATTGTTCTTTTAAGTGGCCTGATAGTACCTGCTTTGCAGAACATTCTGAATAGACAGTGATCGTGCATTCAGGGTAGATAAAGTTGAATGTCTATGGAGATTCTCAGTCATCCAGGTCACTGTTGTCCCAAAAGTGCTTTTTTTCCTTTTTTTCAAGAGGCAACTGGATTTTCTCGCAGTGATATCTCTGGGAAGAGGCCCAAACATCACCATCCTGCCAGCTGATAAAGGAAGATGCACAGTCATCCTGAACACAGATGACTACAAGACCAAGGTGAACAATCTCCTGAAGGACACTGCTTCATGTGAAACTCTGAAGAGAGCCCACCAGCAGTTACAAGAAAAAGGCCATTGATTTCTTCCAACACCTACTAAAAGGCAATGCCATTGACAAGCCACAATATGACCCTCTTTACTCTGGGGAAGCCACCCCATGCATATATGGGCTCCTCAAAATCCAGAACTCCATCCAGAAAGTCCAGTCGCCTCTTGAAAAAAGACAAAAAACAAAAAACACCTTTGGGATAAAGTTGAACGGGATAATTGTCATCTCAATAGCTACAGGCCACTTCTGCTGCCTGCCGGCTGCCTGCAATTTGGCAGTTCAAATCCCACCAGGCTCAAGGTTGACTCAGCCTTCCATCCTTCCCAGGTCGGTAAAATGAGGATCCAGATTGTTGGGGGCAATAGGCTGACTCTGTAAACTGTCCTCAGAGAGGACTGTAAAGCACTGTAAAGTGGTATATAAGTCTAAGTGCTATTGCTATTGCTATTATTAATGACAAAGATGAACAGAAATATGAATGAAGCATCCTGGAGAACGATGTCCCACAAAGCTATAGTTGTGTAATTTGTTTGTTTCTTTTTTTTTCTTGTCAGCTTAGTGATACTTCGGTTTAACCTACCCACAGTGCATAAATTTTCAAGCTTCCAGACATAACCATTGAGAGAACTGTATGTTAAATAGATGAGGTATCTAAGGCTTTCTCAACCTTTGTTGCTTAATCCCTTGATTAGAAATGTTAGTGTTCTACTGGAAACTATCTATATGGGTCTGCTTAATAAATTATGTCTTCATGATCTTTTAACATTAACGACAATTTGTTAGTCATAATACACTGCAAAGAGAGCCATTCGGAAGCTGCCTGAGCCATTTCAAACTTGAATTACCCACCATCAAGTGCAGAATAATAACAATAATAATAAATACATAAAGAGTTTCTTGTAATACAAAATTCATAGAGACAAAACTCTAATTTCCTGATGGATATATCATATTAATGTAATGGATACCTCAGTGTAGTTAAATTGCATTAAATGGTTATTCATGCTTGAATAAACTTCAAGAAAGTGAGTACTGGTTGAAATAGGATAATATTTTGTTCTGCTAAATTATACGTTAATTGGTATTTCCTGTGTTGTAAAAGGACTAAAAGGCCTTAATAAAATATATGCCAGAAATATTCAGTTATTACTACTACCTCTTCTTCTTCTTCTTCTTCTTCTTCTTCTTCTTCTTCTTCTTCTTCTTCTTCTTCTTCTTCTTCTTC
>JANHFL010008272.1:7573-30038 GCA_032468155.1 Oxyrhabdium leporinum
AATCTGAGAGTTCTGGGTTTTCCCATCCCAGAAGAGAATTCAAAGACCATCCCCTGTACCCCATCAGTCCATCACATTGTCCAATCAATTCTTCTCCCCCATTTGGAGACCTTCCCATCCAGGTGCAGTGTAACATGTCCTTGACTCGGTAAGAAAGAATGTTGTTATGTCTACTCCACTATGCAATCCACCCTCCCAATTTCCCAGGCACTAAAATGTGGCAGTTTGGAAACTTCCTGGATAAATATGGTTTCCAAACCTGACACTTTGTGGCGTGACCCACACATCTGGAACATAACCCTGGAGGCTACAATCTATGTACAGAAAAAGATGGGATATACTGTACATAAACAACCATATGTCTACACATAAATTCAAAACTAACAGTACAGAAATCCTGTTGAGAATATTTAGGTAAGAATAAAAAAAAGAGAGAAACAACTGTGCTGTTTTTTATTATAGACCATCTGGTGAGGCAGAAGCTATATGAAATGAGGACTTTCTGTGTCAGATAAATACAGTTTCAGATAGGCCTGCAATAATGACAGTGGGAGATTTCAACTACTGTGTTGGAAATATAACTCTGCCAAAACTTGAAGGTCTCCAAAATTCCTCACCTCTACTGCTGACAATTTCATCTGTCAGAAAGTGAAAGACAAAGCAAAGTCTTCTATTTTGAAACTAATACTAACTGACAGAAAGGAATTGGTTGAAAAAGTGCAGATTATTCAAACTTTGAGACCAATAGACCATATTATCATTGAAGTCATGTTAGCAAAGGGAGGAATAGGAAGAATAGAGAATATTCAGAATTGTATACTGGATTTCAGAAGAGCAGATTTTGATGAACTCCAAATCAAGGAAGGCTAATCAAGCCTAATGGTATTCTGAAATAGAGATGTTTTTGGGAATCTAAAGTTCAGAATTAGCTGAAGCTTGTAAGAAATGCCCGTCTGCATCCCCAAGTCTGATTTGGATATGTCAGAAACCAAAGGAAATAATATGAAGATGCACTATGAGGAGAAAAGGGTGAATTGCTTTTAGCTGACACTGAGGAGGTAGAACATGTATAGATAAAGAGGGTGAAGGAAAACATATTCCTGTTCCTTGGAGTTCTTCAAACACAGCCTGGTAACCCTCTGTCTGAAATGCTTTAGCAGATCCTGAACTGAGCAGGAGGTTTTACACTGGACGGCTTTTCAAATCCTTTGCTACTTTATGATTCAATGATAGATCATTCTTTTCTTTGGTGCCATATATTATTGGTTGAGCTTGCTTGTCTATATGAGCTTGAATATTCATTCCAGCTAGTTCTTTGTAATGTTTTGAATTCAAGAGTTTATTTGAATTAGCTCTTTCTGATATTGTGAAATGAAAAGAGAATGTGTGCTAGTTATTGTCAGTTTACAAAAGATAGCTATCCCCCCGCATTACAGACAAAAATGCAAATAGCTGATGTATGAATGCCTCATCTTTGGAAAAAAAATAAAAATAAAACCCCTTTGTTCTATTATCTGGCTCTGTAAGTGTAGTCATGCAAGTCTGCAAGTATTGTGAGTGGAGAATGCTCAGAAGCAGTTTACTTCCCATCTTTTTCAGAAGCTCTGAAAGAAGTTATCAAACATCCTTGTGATCATTAGCAGTTCCATTATGAAGTTGAAACAGCTTATGTCTCTCACTATAAGACCTGTGAAGCCAAATGCTTTTGCACAAGGTATATGCCAATTAACAGTCTTGACTCATTAACATACATTTTACCACCTACCCTATACTGTAATTCTGTTCTCATCTGACATAAACCATCTGCCTCTTAAAAGCCAATCTTTTTTTCTGTGAAAGTAGTAATGAGATATTTTTATTTTTAAAGCAGAAGATGGAAAAGAAATAAAGCTGCTTCTGAAAGTTTATTCATGCTTTTGATAAAATCCATTGATAATATTTGAGAAGGAGACCAACTTGCTAGGTGAATTTGGGACAAAAAATATAATGTAATGGGCCCTTCCAGACAGAAAAATGTGTCACTCAGAAACCAGTTCCGGATTGATGTGATCACATAATTATGATTGATTTGGGCTGCTAAGCTGTAGTGTCTTTATAATTAATGTAAAACCATTTTTCCTTATAAATGCTTTATGGAACTTGTGGACAGTCTGATTCTGCATTTACTAGATCAGTGGTTCTCAACCTCAGAATTTTAAGATGCAGAGACTTCAATTCCCAGAATTCCTCAACCAGCATGGAATTCTGGAAGTGGGTTCATGCATCTTAAAGTTGCCAAGATTGAGAGAAACTCTGTATTGGAATACATGTCACATCTCTCTTCCTGATTCTGAGCTTTCTGCTCCCTAGAAATTACAGGAAATACAAAGGTGACTTGTTAGTTTAGCAGCTCCCCTTCACAGAACCACTCAGTTATTTTTGGATTTAATAGAGCAAATATACAATACATAACACGATGAACTTGGATTATAGGAAAGGGAGAATGCAAGGCATTATCTGATTTCCTTTTACATGGAATAGAGTAAAGGAATATTTATTTTTACAGGATCGGTGGTAAATCACAGCAGGACTTTTGTACTTTGCTCCTTGTTGTCAGACTGTAAAGCAAAAATGATGGCTACAAATAAACTTCAGAACTGTCTTTGAGAAATGAAGAGTGAAAGAGTGATAATGTGGGAGTGCCCAGTTTCTTAATGCATCATTCTGTGATACCATCAATACCCCAATTCTAATAGATATTGTTTTCTCCAAAACATTTGGACCACTTTGGTGAATTAGGCTAAAATATTTAACACAAATATTCCCCATAATTTGAATTACAGATACATTGGTAAGGTCCCACTAGACTGATTTATTTTTCCCCCATTCCATATTGATATTTACAATTGAATAGACACTTCTGGCTAGTAGCTTTGGAAACATTTACTGTCATTCTACCAATAACAAAAACTGCTGCTCTCACAATTGTCTGATCTCTATCTCTATATTTTCTTGAACATTGAATAATTCAGAATTGGATTATAATTGATTGTATTTTCTTCATTCTCCTCCCCACCCAGCAGTTCAAAAGCATGCAGTATTGCAAATAGATAAATGGGTACCACTTCAGTGGGAAAAACCTAGCTGCGTTCATGTGTGCGGAGACCAGAAGCTGGTACTGGACCTAGTCAGATGCGAAGCAATGCAACATGAGATGAGGTAAGGTGAGACAGCAGAAGAACCCAGAAGAGCCAGCAACCCTAGTGCTGCTAATCAGCTGGTATAGGTTAGTTCACTCCCTGCCGTTCACCAAGAATAGGCGTGCAAGCACTGAACAGAATGAACTAGCAACTTAGGCTAGTTCAGGACTGCATTGTGTCTAGCATTTGTAGATTTTCCTGACATTGTATGCCATACTCTAAATAAATAAATATTTTCTTCATTCTTCACCTCTCTTAAGAGCAAGAGTTGATAAAGAAAATAGGATCAAAATTCTAGGTAAGCCCATCCACCATGTATATGACAGCATGACATAGCCAAGAACTGTTTTCAATCCTATCACCTTTCCACCCAAACAATATTTCATTCTTTTCAGTTTACAGCAGAAATTGAGAAATACAGATAATACATTTTATCACAGATTTTCTCCTAGGAAAAGGAAAATCAGCTTTTCTGATTTGAGGAGACTTCTGGGAAGAAGAAAGAATGGCTGGTCAAAGTCCAAAAGAGATTGGTTTTTGGAGAATTGTTGGTCCTAAAAGAATCCAGGATAAGATTCTTGGGTCTTCCAAAACAAACAAACAAACCAAACTAAATCCTTCTGTGGAAGGAGAAGAAGGGAGAGATTGTGTTCTGTCAGCCCAAAGAGAAAATGCTAGTTAATAGAAAGACACATATTTTTTTAATACTTGAGGGTATATACATACCCAGCAGGTAGCTCAGTCTAAAAATGCTTGATAGGGTGCTGATAATGCAAATCTTTGTTTCTTGCTGTTCTGCTATGTATCAGAAAATGAGAAATGGGTTCCAGCTTAATCAGTGGCTATTATTGTTTAGTTGCTGTAATTAAATATTCCTTGAATTGCTTTATGTTCCTGTTACCAAATTTGGGTTAATGTGGCTAATAAAAGGGAGAAAAAGCACAAGAAAGTGCTGCAAGTTGGATCAGCTCCCATGAACCCAGGAATATTTTATCACAGTGACAAAGGATAGATCTTGTGTTACTATACCCACGTGCTCGTCCTACCAGTATATAGCATATAAGAATTCCAATGCTTGCCAAGTGGTGGAAGGCTGCCATGTACATTGTCCCAAGAATGAAATTGAGATATCATTGATCCACTATTTGCTTCTATATTAATCCACCAAATTCTACTCTGCAAATGCCTTTATTCAATGTCTGCTGGCATAGTTTTGGATCATAATACTGACTTTGGTTACTGAATACTTTCATACTTGATGTAATGAAGCAGGCAAAACATTTAAATTAATCAAGAATTTTAAAACTTTAATACAATGGATCAAATGTTAGATAATATGATGTAGCTACCAAAAAGTGACCCAGGCGATATAGATGGAATTTCACATTAAATAACAATTTCCTACTGTTATTTAATATAGCTCAGCATGTTTCTGATTACCATGTGAGGTTTCAAAAACATTGGGATATAATAATTGAATTGTCAAGGATGAAACTTGTCAGCTATGTGCTTCTTCATTTCAATTTGCCGTTAGAGTAGGAGGGGGAGGTGTTGTTTTCAAATGGGTCAGATGGAGAAATGAAACCTCTACATTCTACTAAAGACCCTGAGAGCTTGGAACCTTTTCAAGGACATCACAACAGGTGTGAAGTTGAAGCAGACAGTTCCCATAACAAAGTGAACTTGTTTACATGGACTACATGAGAGGTTGGGGATTTGGCTGTGGAAATTAATGTTTAATTCTGTGAACTGGTATTTGGGAACCTGACAGTTAGTTGTACTTCGACATTACCATGCAGTATATTCAATATGGTAAGATTTTAGAAAACAAAATGAACCTCGAGTTTTATTTGGATTCTCGAACTGGATGTTGATATTAATATTGCTTCCATGTTCTGCCTCTAGAATGTTTTGATTAAGTCACAAAGCATTGTAGCTGATCTGAACTGCATTTAAAACTTACTATAGCCAAATAGTCATAATTCTGTATGCTATTAGAAAAGAAGATCCAGGCCAGATCCTCTTGAGACTGGCAGTAGGCAACATATAAAAGTCTTTGGATTCTTTGTCCCTTTTAAAGGAGTCTTTTATGAATAAAGCTGATATTTGGCTGTCAGTGAAAGTCATTCAGAATGGGGTGGGGGGAACAGCAGCAGCCAATAATTCATTTAAGTTAAATTAAGCTGAGATTGTACAAATACAAAATAGATTATCACAGTTTGCCTTCTGTTTGGTGATATTTGGTGACTTGCCATGTTTAGTGTAGTACCATTTTGTTACTGATCATCTTCCATGGCTAATACTTGGGAGGATGCCTTCAGCTTTCAACATTTCTGCACCAAGACTAATTTTTTTCCTATTCATACCTACTGTTTGCAAAAGTGCAATCATCATCGCTATCGTCTTTGTCATCATCGTTGTCATAAAAATTCAGGACTGAGAAAATGGATGGGCAAAATAAAGAAATAAAACAGAACATCCTGGGAAAGTGGCTGATGGTTAGTTGAAATCCAGGAACAGAATTCTATGTTTTATTCATTCATTAAAATGAATAATAATATTTTTAATCCTTGGTTCATTAAAATATCATTTATTTATTTATTATTTATTTATATTTTATACTTGTCTATTTTTATCTAATAAGCAGTTTTCTACCAGCAAAATAAATCAAGTGTGGGCTGAATCTTTATTTCATATAAATGTTGTATTATCTACAAATAATAGCCATGAGGATGAAATTGCAGCTGGTTGGAAGTAAAGTTTAATCCCTCCTCTTTGGCACTTCAGCCAAAAATATTCCTTCAAAACTGTTTTGCATCAATAGAAAATTTCTAACATTCCAGATGAGAATTTATTTTCCCTGATTTAACCCCGTCTGTGATTTTTAATGTTCTTAAAGTGGTTGTATTAAATGTTTTATTTTACAGAGGTGGCAGGCTAGTGAGGAACCACATTCTTAACTGAGCAGACTGTTAAATCACACCACGTTCTCTATAAACAACTCTTTTCTATCCTCTTTTCTCAACTTAGCCGTGGCCAAGCTCATTTAGCCCACATGAGGTAACATAATTCAGTGTGTAGCAGTAAGAAAAACATCTACCGAAAGAGGAAAAAGGAAGTGAACTTCTGCAATCTGCATTATGATTGCTAGAACCAGTATCTCATTATATTTCTTAGGTTCTACAAGCTTTTAATAACTTTTAACAGGTGGAGTAGCTTTTCTTCTTTGTGAGAAGAAATAAGTTTTAGAAATAAAAACCTGGTGTACACAAAGCTTTAGATCCTGTGTGTCGACATACATTATTTCTATAAGTAAGCTTGCAGGGCACATGAAAAATAATTGTCTAAATGTTAAGTCCCCTACATAATTTAAAGAGGATTATTCCACATAAATTTGAAATGTTCTCAGGTTAGAAAAATCTAACCAATGCAAATCTCTGTAACATCATCACATGTAGAGAGGAAATAGAGAAGCAGAAAGAATCCAATTAGATTTATTTCCCTTCATTTTATTTGGCTATGAAAAATGTTACTGTTAATAATGATGTTTAATCATTAGAGACCCAAACATAATAATCTACCTAACATTTTCCCCTCAAGTATTCAGAAAGAGAGACAACAAATTTTGAACAAATTGATTTATAGAGCTGAGTATTGTTTAAGTGTCTGATTTAACTTGATTTAAGCTGGGATTCTAAATAATTTGCCATAAACCTGAAAATAATGCCAAAAAGCAACCTGTATCTAAATCAGACTGATATTATTCTATATTTTAGACTCATTTATTTTGTTGAACATGGAAAGTCCTTGGAAAAATGGCCACTTTTCTGCTGTTATAGAGAAATTTCAGGCAGTTGTTTCCTTTTCATTTCTCCTGACTCAACACATTTAGCCTCCTGAGGCAAAGATAGCACCCTTGCCTCAATTCTGCTTATAGAAATTGAGTTCACTAATAACTGAATGTATTTGGACAATCTCACGGATAAAGTGTCATCTACAATACCTGAAAGGCATAGATCTAATGCATGAGATGGTGCTGTGTCACACTGCCTTTTCAGAGGATTAGCCCACTTATTACTGATAAAATCCTTGCTTTCACTAGTAGCAAATCTTGAAATTTCACTTAATGACACCTTGGCTTGTTTCCAGATTGGAATACTTTAATCTATGCCAGTGTGTTTTTAATTGGCCAAACTTTCATCTAGCAGTCGAGTACAGATACAACAGGGTAGTTGAGAGATTAATGCTAACTATTTGCTGTACCCTGAAGTTATATAGACATAAATATACATGCAAATAACAACATATCAGGAATTGCCAGGGAACAGTTAAAAAAAAAAAGAAGCCCTTCTGTTAATAGCTGTCAACAAATGTCATATTTTAATGGCCAAAAGCTTATTTAAATAAGCAAACTACTTTTTCCACTGGTCAATCCAATCCCTCCTGCAACTCCCTTAGGCATTTCCAAAGTATAAAATCTCTTTCTCATTTTGTTTTCCAGTTTTTAAACAGATATATAGCACCCATAATCCTATCCTCCTTGTTGTAATCCTTTCCTTGCTCAATTCATCTTAAAATAATGGGCATTTTTCTCATGGAAGTGAAGTTAACAATGCACTGTATGAAGCTTTGCCCTATAAATTAGTTTCATTTGAATGAATCCACATTCAATTCCAAGACAGACAAACTGGGAGAAAAAGTTGTCTCTTGCCCTCATTGTTAAGTTCAGAATATAAATGCTGCAATGTTATATGGTGTAATAAATGATTCCTTGGATCTCAGCAGGGTTTATCCTTCTGCTAGCATAAATAGGATTGCACTCTAAAATGACACGTTATTTTATGTGTCATGAAATAAGCAAAGAAAGCAGTCATAATTCCTGCAGCCTCTGAACTGTCAAACTTTTAATGACATTGTTTTGACCAAAGTACAAATAACATGTTAATGCAGGCTATATTGTGGACAGGAACAATCCGTATATCAGCTTCTAGATTACATTTTGCTTACTGTGCCTTATTCATCTGGTTGACAGCTTAATAGATGCCGCGCTCAGTGTTTACATTCACCTTCCTTTGTTTTCTGTAAAATAATTCCTCAGCATTAGAAATATGTTTTTTTCTTTAAAAAAAAGAGAGAGATCATGAGTTGGCTTCTCTACCAATCCTTTGGAAAATAATAGTTTCTCAGTTTTACATGCTGTTACAACCAGAGCAAAGAATATATTTGAACAGCCAAACAGATAGATCAGTAATATATTACCTGCTACAAACATATGCAAACTATATGCAGAATCAGAAAATCAATACTATACTTTGAGCACATTTACAGGACACAATTTCTAGTTTAATATGGAGGATTCCTATAACCAGAATTCCTAATTCAGAAAATATGCTTAGCAAATGATAATTGATATTACCTATAATCTGTTATTCTTGCCACTGTGACTTTATCCTTGCTAAGTCATTGTTAGGGCAATATGATGATTTAGTGTGGGAAGAGGACACTGACAAGATAATATTATTAACTCTGACTTCTCTTTGGCTGGGAATGAATATAAATAATTTCATTGGAATAATGACCATGGAAGACTTAGTCAAATCAATGGAAACAGCTAAAATTTACAGTATAAATCTTCTATAGCATCATAAAGCATTTAGTAATCAGTTTGACAGTGTCTTCCTGCTTGTAACTCAGTCCTTTCCTTAGCATCCTTCTTAGTTATCCAAATTATGGTGGCTGGCAATCCATAGCTGAACTCCTTCAGTAGTGGTATTTAAATTGAAGAAGTCCACAGAAGAGATGCACGGTAATTAGGCCACACATCTATTATTTGTCCCACTCAGCATTATCTGTCCTTTCTTCAACAACATAGACCCCTCCCCCCGAAGTGAACAGTCTTCAAGAAAAAAACAAAGTCCAGTTGCCTTTTGAATAAGACCTTTCAGACAACTGTGACCCGGATGACTGAGAATTTCCATAGACATACAACTGCCAATTTAGATTATTTTGAAAGCAGCCTTGATTGATTCTATTCTTAGATTAAGATTAAGTCTATCAGTGGCTATGTATGTGATGGGCACTTACTTCTTGTACAATCCCAGGTGGTATACCTTAAATACTAGCTGTCAGAAAGCTACAATGTTCCCTGCCATATTTGTGAGGTTCCTGAATACATCCAGTGAGCCACTGTGAAAAAGCAACATATTGGGTATGTCTAGCCTAGTGAAAAGAAAGACTAGGGGTGATATGGTAGCAGTGTTCCAATATTTGAGGGGCTGCCACAAAGAAGAGGGGGTCAACCTATTTTCCAAAGTACCAGAAGACAAGAAACAAGGGATAGAATCTAAACAAGAGAGAACTAAGGAGAACTAAGAAGAAATTTCCTAACAGTGAGAACAATTAACTAGTGGAATGGCTTGCCTTCAAAAGCTGTGGGTAGTCCATCACTGGAGGCTTTTAAAAAGAGACTGGACAGCCATTTTTCTGAAATGGTATAGGTTCTCCTGCTTGAGCAGGGTTTGGATATCTAAGGTCCCTTCCAACTCTGTTATTCTGACTGATTACCTCATCCAACAGGCATTTTATATAATACAATACTCAACCATTTACTTTCATGAAGCCAGAATTGGTCTTCTGAGGATACTAGCTATCTTCTGTTGTTGCTGTGTAACTGATACTGTGAAGGTCATATTTTCTTAGATTCTGCAGGAGAGATATAGCTAATAAAACTACTAGCCATATATAATCTACTCTTAGTTCTTTGTATTGTATCTATAAATGGTGAAGCTGAGGATAACCATTTCCTTTTTACATAATCACCACCAGCTCTACGTTGTCTGTTACTGCTGCTATGAGTAATGTGGCTAATTATTTTTTCTCCAGTACTTTTAAATTTTGATATATATATATATATATTAACATAATTAGACAATAAATAAGTAAATTCTTAATATTCTGGTTTCATTTTTATTGGCTGCCTTCAGATGTTTGATGAGCATGGAGCATCAATATTTTAATTCCTGGGACAGAATTCATAACAAATGCTCTGATTTAAAATTCTTTTTTAAAAAAAACATGAAAAAAGTAACAACACTACATCAATCTACTGCAATAGTAGGTAGAATTTCAGATGCACAGAAATGGAAAAATCCAGTTCATACTCCTTTGAAAATTCATGGTGGCTTGGATGTTGTGTGGAGAATTACTACAGGTATTTTGACCCTTCTTGAACAGGGACAGAATAAAAAGAGAATGTAAAATATCTACTGAAACTCGTAATGGATCTTCTGAGTTGTCTAACCATTTTAAGCAGCATAAGGATTGCTATGGAAGAAAGCCCTTATTAAGAGATGACACATCATTTTGGCTTTACTGCTTAATTTCTTCTCAGGGAAAGTTTGCATAGATAATTACACTGACTGTGTAGTAGGGTGATTAAGATACCTTAAGAATTTAACCTGGGAGACTTAGACCCATATTTAACTAGGGAAGTTTAGTGGATGATTCGGCCCAATCACTACATTTCAATCCATCCTTCTTCATGTTGTTATTGTTGTTAATAGTGTACTGAACTCCTTGAAGAAAGCTAGGAGAGCTATCAACTAAATAAATTACAGGTAGTCCTCAACTTACAACCATTCATTTAGTGACCTTTTAAAGTTACAACAGCACTGAAAAAAAGACTTATAATCATTTTTCAGACTTAGGACTGTTGCAGCATCTCCCATGGTCATGTAATCAAAATTTGTTTGGCAACTGGCATGTATTTATGATGGTGTCCCAGAGTCATGTGATCACCTTTTGGGACCTTCTGACAAGCAAAGTCAATGGGGAAGCCAGACTCATTTAACAACTGTGTTACCAACTTACCAACTTCAGTAATTCACTTAGCAACAGTGGGAAGAAAGGTGTAAAATTGGCAAAAGCCACTTAACAAATCTTGCTTAGCAATATAAATTTTGGGCTCGGTTGTGGTAAGTTGATGACTACCTGTAGTCACATTTTATTATGACAATATATTATATTGTGTTGCCTTTTTATTTTTTGAAGGGAGATTTTTTTGTTTCAACTAGTCTTTGTTGATTTTCTCAGCCCCTGAAGCTCAGCTTTATATCAGTTGAGTTAATCTATCTTTTTTCCTGATAATCAAAATTAATTAGCAAAGTTTTTCTTATAAAATTGCTTTCAAAGCAAAAGAACATCAGAAACACATAGAAAATAGTGTTCCCCCCCCCCTTCGTTCTCATTTCAGGAAGGTTCCACATCATGCTATTAAATCTATGATAGATCAGATTTTTTTAAAAAATAACAAGTTCCCAATAGGCCAGCCCACTAAAAGCAGCCTCCCACATAATGTTTTTTAACTGGCACTTTTCCCCCCCTCAAATAAGAAGTTGCATCTCAGGCACAAGCTGTTATGTAAACTGAAATAATATTAGATTCAATATAATAACATATCTTGTCCTTGTCCTCTGCCCCACTTTAGTTTCCAAAGAAAATGAACTTAGGGAACAAAGCAAGATCATGAGAAAAATCTTATGACGTAATTCTTGCAGATAATACTGACAATTTAACTGATTTTTATTTCCCTCTAGGCATCCAGCTTTGGTAGGTAAATTTACTTCTATTTTTCAAAGATATGAAAATCCCAACTATCATAAAGTTATTATTATTTAGCTGCTTGGATCTTTTTTCTGAATCTTAAAACAGAGCTAGTTGGAGAGATAGATATAAATATAGCAATATCACATAAACCTATATACCACTTCATAGTGCTTTACAGTCCTTTCTAAGCAGTTTACATAGTCAGCATATTGCCCCCAACAATCTGGGTCCTCATTTTACCAACTGAGGAAGAATAGAAGGCTGAGCCAACCTTGAGCTGGTCAGAATCAAACTCCAGGCAATGAGCAGAGTTAGCCCGCAATACTGCATTCTAACCACTGTTCAACCATGGATATAGGATGTAGATATAGATATGTAGATGGATGACACTGTAGTCAAAGAAAACTAGTAAAAAAAACCACCCCAAAGTCTTCTGTTGTCTCTCTGATAATACAGCTTCCTTAGCTCTCCCTTAACTAATTACTTTAACTAACAGGAAGCCATTCTATCATGACTAGAGACAAGACTACAAGTATAAGAATAATTGTTGGGAAATATATTAGCTGATTCTGATCAGCTTTTTTGCTTCCTGTACTCCACAAGTTCTCCTTTGCCTAGGCTAGGCCTATAAAAGTATGCCCGGTCTAGGCACCTCATGTAGCTCAACAAAGAGTTTGGAACAACAGTATATTTGGAAAATTCAGTCAAACTACTAAATGTCCCTCCCACCAGGAAGGATCCACCAATGCCTCTGCCTCCAGCAATTTCGCAAGGCCTCACTGACACTGACACTAGCCACCACCAACTGATTTGCATGCCAGCTATTCCTTTGTCATCCACAATTATATTTAATTCATCAATATGGTCCTTTTCCTCAATGAGTTGTACATTCCCTATATCTAAAATAGTCTGCGGTCGTCTCTTCCAAGGCTACTTCTGGAAGCACTTAAATTTATATGTCAAGTTAGGGCTATGCATGGTTTGAATATGGCTCAACTAAGTGCTTCAGACATTGCGCAAGAGTGAACACAGCACTTAACTGTTTTCAGAAAAGATGTACTCAGAGGCAGGCTGCTCTTGCTGTAGCAAGAGGTTCGCTGGTCGCGCATGCGCATTCACATGCGCGCTCACTTCACTCGCACATGCCTCGTTGGGGCTCGTGCGAAGCTAGAGGGAGACAGCTGATGAAGAAAGCAGATCTGGTGAGTGCAGCAGGGGTGGCACGGAGCTCACCTGAGCAGCTGTGGTGGCTGAAAGGTGAGTTATTTAGCAATAGCTTAAGGCAAGGGCAGGTGGGCAGGCCCAGCCAGAGCTCAGAGCAAGAGGTTTGCCTGAACCTCTACATCCATGCAGCAGTCCACCCCTGGATGTACTGCTTTAAAGAGCTTACTGCTGAGTCTCATAAATTAGCACATCTTTTTTCAGGCTCACGTTGAAGCCCAGGCAGAAAAAATAGCAAAGAAGTGTGGCTTTGCATTTGTATGATATCTAAAGCACTGTTTTCAGATCATTTTGAAGCATAGAAACCCTAACTCTATTTACTAGTGTATATCTTGCGTCGTTTAAGTAAATATATCTATATGCTAAACATGAACTTAACAAGAGAACAATATATATTTAAGGTTACTTAGTTCAAATGTTTCTAAAAAGTGCTAGTATAAAAGGTTTATGCTCCACCCCCCACCCACTTTTCTTTCTTTCCTAGTCAATTATCACTTTCAATCAAGATTCAAGTATGGGTATGGGATGGAAATGACATTGGTCACGCTTTTGGACAACCTCTGACACGAGCAGGATGGAGGTTGTGCATCCATCCTTGCTCTGCTTATTTTCTCAGAAGTCTTGAAACCATTGACAATGGCAACCTTCTGAACATGCTCTGGGGATCAGTGGTGGACAGCACAGTATTGTGTTGGTTTTTATCCTTTCTCTGGGGTGGATGCCAGTTGGGTAATTGGGGAAGGGAGATCCCGCCCTCAGCTCTACTTCCAGTATGCTACAGGGTTTGGTACTCTCTCCATTCCTATTCAACATCTATAATTAAGCTGCTAGGTGAGCTCATCTATTGCTTTGGGGGTGAAGGATTATCAGAATTCTAATGACACCCAATTATACATCTCTGGCCCTGACAAAGAAATGCCTTCATTGCATAATCAAACATTTCCGTAGTTTGATGCTCAACCTGTGTGTTGGATTACAACTCCCATTTTTCCAATGGGAATGATGGAAATCACAGTCCAATGCATTTAATGTACCAGGTTGGCAAAAAAAAAAGAAAGTACAGTATTATGTTATGTATAAAAATACTAAACAGCATTGCCAATTTTCTGTGAACCAAGTTCCCTCTTTTCCACACTATAGTGAGAACTGGATCTCATTTTCAGCTTCTCTGGATGAAATGGAACTGAAGATTTTTATGACTTGATTTCAACACTGTTCTTGTCTGGTAATTACTCTTTCCCTAATAGCAAGCTTGCTTTTTCGTATGTAGCATTACTATGCAAACCAGAGAAGAAAGCAATTATATTTAATAGAGGCTTCTTTTGTATATTAAAGTTGCCCTTGATTTAAAATCCTTGGAGGAAGAAATATTAGATTTGATAGGTTCAGCATCTTCTGAAAATCATATTGTATAGGTATACTTTTACTCAACGTTTTAAAGATGAGATGCTAGGCTGTTTCTCTCCCTCTCTTTTTATTAAAGTTGCCAGGGTATTGTCACTGCTTGGGAAAAAAATCTCCAACTTTCTAATAGGTTTATATGAGGAAGGTTTGGATTTTAGGAGAAGACAAGAAATGGACATGAAGCAACTACACATCGGATTTCAGGGTTTCTGTAGTCTGGACTGTTACAACCTGGGACAAAAGATTGTCAATCGCAGAATAATAATTTTGGGAATGAAGAGCTGTAACTGGCTGTGTTAATTGGACAACAGAGATGTAGTGATAATTCTTGGACAAATATTTTTTTTACAGCAGATACAGCTAGAATTGCTCAACCACATGGCTTAAAATGCAGCAGAACATCTCCTTCCATGTATTATTATAATTATTTGTGGTATATCTGAAATATTTATACTTTACACTTTTAGTCTGAAAACCTATCAGAGGAGTTCAGAGGATAACAAAAACCAGACATTATATAATCCAAAAAGCTATGACATTGAGGGGAAAGGGGAAAGGAGACAATGTAGTTCAGACTTGCATTCTTAATGTTATTATAATACTGCTATAATAATACTGCATGGCTAAATACTATAATACTGCTATAATAATACTGCATGGCTAAAACTGGTTATATTACTAGTTTCTACATAGTACAAAGCACTGTGTTTCCATTAATGCCACTTCCTTGTGATGTGCAATTTTATATGTGGTAGCTTGCAGGACTATTTGTAGTTGTTCCCAGTCCATTCTCAACTTTCCAAGGAAGACCCAGTCATTTTCCTGAAGAGACAAGAGACCACTGACCCAGCTAAGTAATGAAGGTTGTGCTGAGCCTTAGCGTTGATGTTGAAGTAGAATCTGGACAATGTAGGAAACAGTGCTAGAGTAGTTCAGGTGTCACTTCATGGGCCATATTCAAGCTCTGAATTCCCTTTTTGCAACTTCCAGAATCCACAAAACTCATACTAGCATACCCCCATTCTGCTTTTGGAAGGAAATAGCTAACAACATCTGTATTTGCATAATTTTGTAGAACATTTCTGCAAAATCATCCAGACCACATAGACACATCTAAATTCCTCCTCATCTGATCTGATGACTTTGCTCTGTGGCATCTGTCATCTAAAAGGTAGAGGGGAAAGAGCAGACCCAGCAGTTACCAAACACGGATTTGCCCCCTTCTAAAGGGACCATTACCCAACAGGATTGTTCTAGTAATTGCACAATTACTATGTTTATAGAACATCTTATTTGATAATTCCAAAATGCTTCTCGTTCAAACTAATTTCCTTCTACTGTGAAAGCTATCTGGCAAGAGAAGGGGAGAAATGTGAGGTTCCTTCTGAAGAGGAATAAAAGCAGAGGCTGTTAGTTTGTCAGTTGTTATTTTGTTCTGGATTATGGGTACATGAAAATAGAATGTGATATGTTCAAATTATGTTTGTGGACAGCAAATAATTAAGTGCTGACAAACATTCTGATCTTCATGCATGCTTTGAAACCGAGGAAAGCTCCTTGTACGAAAGAGCTCCTTCTGTGAAATGGCAGGAGTTTGCAGCTGGTTTAATTAAATAGAAAGTTTTAGAATGTAGGTGGAAATCAAGCTATAAATTCTATGCCCGTGCACAGTTTGCTGCTTGGCAGAGATCCTGCATTAAAGATAGCAGCCTGCGTGGTTCTGAAGAGCACCTATTGGCATCACAGGGTAAAGGCCTGCAATATCTATGGTGCCATTGTTCTGCTTGTTTATAATTTCAGGAGAATGTTATTATTTTTTCAGAAATAAATATTTTAGCATGTGTTGCCCTGAAAAGGAGGAGGAGGAGGAGGAAACTAAAACTGAACGATTTTTTTAAAAAATGTGTTATTTTAGAGAACATGTTCCATTTGTGAAAATCATCTGAATACTAAACAAGGAAGCAACTACAAAGGACAACTGACTCCTGTAGAAATTCTTCACGAAAACCTTCCAGTTATGGATCAGATCAGACCCACATGATGATTTTGTGAAAATAAGATACTAATATTTGAATGTAATCATTTAGAGATTATGTAGGGTAGATACAATTATTCTTCTCATGATGCAGTAAAAATAATCTTCAATAGTCTTCATTTCCCTACTAGCAGCTTAGAATCATGCAACCTTCATTGTGCCAGAAAAAAAGAAGGGCAAGGTTTCTGTCACTTCAATTACTAGTATGTGGTGTTATGAAGACATTAAAAGTGTCCAGAGGTAGCCTTGGTATATTCTCAGTATATTAAGTGTGAAACTCACAGGATGCCTGGTTGACATTGCCCAAAGGCCTCATAAACACTGATGCCTAACATTTTATTTGTTGTGGGGATGTATGAGAACATTTGCTTCAGTTACTTCATAGAATTGCTGCTGTAAAGAAAAAAAATAGAGGGGGCGTAGGATTCCTACATATATGCCTTGAGATTTTAGAGGTAAAGTAAGTTATAAATCATCTTCATCATCTAATTTGCCTTTTTCACAAAAGAAATAGAACAAAATCAAAAATTGAATGTGTTAGAAAACAGCATTGACTGATTCATTTATTTGGAAAGAAGCTTTTAATTCCCAGCTCTTAAAAGTCTGCTTTTGAATTTCTGTGTATTCAGCTATGTTTGTTGGATTCTATTAGCGTTGCAAATTCTATTTTCTGACACCTCTGCATGGCAGGCTGGTAATGCATAATCTGTCTTCTTGATGAGAACAAATGTATCTATTCATTTGGCACTGCAGGAATAAAAGAACTTTTTTTAAAAAAAAAAGTTTTTAATATGTTATCAACTTTAGGAAATTTCTTCATAAACAAGGTGAAAAAAAGAAAAACATGGGAGAAAGTAAAATAACATAGCTGCTGTTGCCTAAACTGCAAAGTATATTGATCTGAATCACAATCTCTGTAGAATCTTACTGTCTTACTGGTCATGTCCTCCCAATGATTGTTAGTATGTTCAAAATCAGAAGGGGCCTTCTGTTTAGTTCTAATTTTCTAGACAGATGATTCACCCAATTGAAATCAAGCAGATTAGATCTACTTCAGAGCACAACTTAGAATTCATTGTAAGGGCCAATTCACTTGGCCCTTACAATGATATATGCATCCTACAGAGCCCTTCTAAAGTTTTTTTCATGAATATAATAGGAGAACGTTATTAGATATGCGGGAAGTAATCATATTAGTTGCGATTAATATTTTAAAACTTAAACTAAATATATGTTTCTAGAATGTGACTCACGGAAAGATGATCAAGCAACATATAGATCTGAAACCAGAAATATTTTTGTTGGGTATAATGCTGAAGGGCTATGATAAAGGGACTATATACCTAGTTTTGCATGTATTGACAGCAGTGAGGATTGTATTTACACAATATTGGAAAAATGAGAACACCCCATCAGCTGAGGATGTAATTCTGAAAATATTGGACTGTACAGAGATGGATATATTGACATTAAAAATAAAGGACAAAGGAGATACAGAATATTACTCAACATGGGATAGATTTTATGAGTGGTTAGAGATAACAGGTAGAAATTAGATGAAGAAAGATTATTGCTATGTATGAACTAAATAGAAGGATGGTTTATAACTACAAGTATGTCAATATAATCAACAGGATTACAAAGAAACTAACATAAAGATAAATTTAGTTAACATTATTCTGTTGTACCATTACTACTGTTATTCGTATATATGTTACTATTATTTTTCTCATTTTTTTTTGTAAATGATATGCCCTGACAAAACACTGTATTCAAAATGTTTATGAATTTATTTTTTTTAAAAAAAAAGATTAGTCCTGTAAAGTGAAAAAAAACAAAAGGCTGTTGGAAGGAGATTTCCTCCAACAATGGTTCTGCTCAGAAAGTTAACGAACGGTTCTCCTGAATAGGTGCGAACTGACTGAATCCCACCACTGGGCTTGGTATGTCCAAAAGGCCTAACTTGAGTCTACTGGTGTAACATACATCCCCTTCCACTCCTCTATCAAAAGAGAAATACTCTTATCTCTTCTCCATCTAGGCCACCTAAGCAGTGATATTCAGCAGCAGCACAAACCTGGTCTTGAAGTAGAGGCTCCTACTTCAACTTCACCCCTAGCTCCGATGCTTCCCCTCAAATAGGCAGTGATTGTACCATAGCCCAGAGCTCCCCAGGGTCTGTTTCTACTTCTTTTACTTTCAGATAGTGTTTTCTTTCTGTTGACAGGCCTGTGCGGACTACCCAAGGGCATTCTGAGTCACATTGTAGAAGGCCTTCATTCTTGAACTGCATTCAGAGAATGCTCTTTCATTGCTTCTACAGCCTCCAAAACTGCATGAAAGGAAATCCTGTTCTCGCATGATTTTTGGAGGCTCCAGAGGCCACCTGAGCACATGGATGGTGCATTAGAGCCCACTCATTCTTCTTATCCTTCAAAAATCATATAAGAATTTGATGTGCTTTTGAAAATAGTTCAGGTCAGGCTTTGGTGAAAGCTGGCATGTAACCCAAACTTTGTGGAATGTCATCTTTCACATGTGTGTCATAGGTTCACTACCTACCTAAGGTTCACTTAGCCCCTAATCCCAAACTCAGGATAGAAATTAAAAGGAAGACACTAACCTGAAAAAACAACAATCATTCCTGGGACAGATAGGAAAGCACTTTGGTCTAAAAAGTTGAAATCAGTGGGAATACTCCAGAACATGGCATGCCAAACAGCGGGATGATTTTTTTTTCTCCTGCCTACAGCTGACTTTGCTGCCAAAGCTGGTTCTCGGATGGCACACTCCCCACATTTGAATGGGAGCAACTAGGAGTGACCCAAGACAACCCTTGAACTTTTTTTTCCCCTTTTGACTTACATCTTTAATTAATTGTCCGATAGAACACTCATTGATTTTATACCCCATTGCTAGACAGTAAACTTTTTTACCTTTTCTTACTGCTTTACTTTGGAGTTATGAATTCAGATGCTTGGCAACTGGTTCATATTTACGACAGCTGCAGTGTCATGTGACCCCCTTTTACGACCTTTCGACAAGCAAAGTCAATGGGGAAGCCAGATTCACTAAACAACGGGGTTACTAACTTATCGACTGCAGTGATTTTATTATTAACTACTGTGACAAGAAAGTTGCCCCATCATAAAATGGGGCAAAACTCACTTAACAAATGTTTCACTTAACAACAGAAATTTGGGGCTCCATTGCGATTGTAAGTTGAGGACTACCTGAACCTTCTCCCCACTCCCTTGAAACCAAATTACCTGCACAATACACACTTCTCCCTTCTGTTTCTCTTCAAAGAAATGAACATTATTAACATTACTGTATGTATAAAAATTTTTTAATAACAATAATTAATATATACATACTAATAACTGAAAAGTAAAGTATACAAGATTGAAATACGGCAAAAGTGAAAGCATTAGTGCAGTGAAATATCAAAATTAGTCTTCTGCTGAAGTCTAAAAGGGTGGAACAGCTAGTTGAGGGCTGAGGCTCATCCAGGATTGTTGAGGTAGATGGGGATGGGAGTGCTGTAGTTTTCTGGAGGAACCCTACAAGAGTTATTTGCACTGTTGTTGTTTTTGTTTAGCTTCATATATTTCTCGGTAACATTTCAAAATGTTATAGATTTCTCTTTGGATTCTACCCACACGTTCTTCGTTGGGATCAATGTCACTCAAGAAAGATAATACATTGTTCATTTTGGAGAAAAACTCTGCCAGTTCTTTTAATGTTAACTTTTTAGGGACACGAACTCCTCCATCTTCCTGTTCCTCTTCCTCCTCTTCATCTTCTCCTGCCTCAACTTCCCCTTGTCCTTCCAACTGATTTTGTAGTTCTATTAATTCTTCATTAGAAAGCTCACCCTCGGTGAATGCAATCAAATCTTCCACATCCCGAGCATCAATATCTAAATCAAGGGATTGGGCCAATGTTACAATGTCCTGACTGATGACTTGTAAACTTTCCTTTTGATCAAAACCTACCCAATTTTTCACAAATACAGCAAAACATTTTAAACATTTTCTCCAAATCCCTTGCATACACTCTGAGGTGACATCTTGCCAGGCTGCTCCAATGTTTTGGATGCAATGAAGGATATTATAACTTTTCCAAAAGTCATGCAATGTTATTTCCTCTTTTTCCATCGCAGCTGCAGCTTTGGCAAATGTAGCCCGTAAGTAGCGTGCCTTAAAAGTTGCAATTGCTCCTTGATCCATAGGTTGTAGGAGAGGGGTCGTGTTTTTGGGGAGATAGACTACTTTCACATGAGGGTGGAGATTGCTGAGATGTGGGGGATGTCCAGGGGCATCGTCCAGAAGTAGTAGTATTCTGAAAGGAATGTTGTTCTCTAAGCAGTAAGTCCTTACTTGTGGCACAAAGCAGGTCATAAACCAATCCTCAAAGATTACTTGTGTCATCCACGCCTTCTTATTGTATCTGTAATATACTGGGAGAGCATGCTTACTTACGTTTTTGAAGGCATGAGGATTCTCTGATCTATGGATTAGCAATGGCTTCAACTTGAACCCAGACACATTTCCACCCAACAACAAAGTTATTCTGTCCTTCAGTGCTTTAGATCCAGGTATTGTTTTGGCCTCTTTGTGGAGGTAAGTCCGCCCTGGCATTTTCTTCCAATGCAGTCCAGTTTCATCCACATTAAAGATCTGTTGTGGTGAATAGTTGCCCTCTACTACAATTGCATCCAGTTTGTCCGGAAAGTGTTGGGCAGCTTCTTCATCAGTACTCACAGCTTCCCCTGTGGTTCGTATGTTATAGTAATTGTATCGTTTCTGAAATCGCACAAACCAGCCACGGCTGGCTCCAAATGTCTCACTACACTCTTCCCCTGCTCCTTGCTTTAGCATTTCAAAAACGCTGCGTGCCTTTGCCTGAATCCGATGAAGACTGATCGGAATTCTTTTTTGGATCTGATCATCGATCCAAAGCACAAGGAGCTGCTCTGTTTTTGAAAGGAGGCCTGTCCTATTTCTCGTGATTATGGCATCAGTTCTTGGAGCTGATTTAATCGCCTCTTTTATCTTTTCTTTATCCTTAAGGATCGTGCATACGGTGGAACAGGCCAGTCCTTCTTCTTCTCCTATGGTCTTTACCTTCTTCCCCTCCTCATGGGCTTTAATTATTTTCATTTTCAAGTCCAAATTGATTCTTTTCCTTTGTTTCTTGCCTCCATGTTGAGCTAAAGTAGAGCTTGGTCTCTCTTCTTGGGAAAGAAAGAGTTGATGGAAAAATACAACATCTTGTCCTGTAGATATAGAGAGACTGGTTCAGAACTGTTTACAGAAAGTTCAATATTATGGTGGGGGAAGGCAGTATTGTAGTGCAAGAATGTGTTTTCCTTCTCTATAAAAATTTCTTTCCCTTGACAAAAGCATAGGAATGGTCACCTCTAGCAGCAACATACTGTACAGTATTTGAAAGTCGTTTATTTACAGTACTGTCAGTAAACAGCTGGATTTCAGGCTGACACAGTGTGAAGATGAAGGGGGGAGTAATAGAGAGAATTTGGTAGACAAAATAGAATAGCTCTCTGGTAAGTCAGAAGCATCCAATGGCTGGCAGGCCCCAGGAGGAGGAGAGAGTTGTAACCAGGCAACCAGCTAGTATCCAGATTGGACAATGTGATTTATTGTTTTGAGAAGACTGGAAACTTTTTTTTTTACGGTGTGAAAAGCCCGGGAAAATTCAGAACCGGCATTTCACCGGTTTGTACCAGGATGGTATTTCCAATAAAAACTGTTCTTTGAGGAATTGAATTGCTTCAGAGTTCTGATTTGCAATGGCTGTAATTCCTGGAACACTGACATCTTTGTTCTTAACTGCTCCATTTGGTTATTTTTCCCCCCTTCATGCACACAATGCGCAAGACTGGATCTGATTCTTCACAAATGGAGAGAGTGAATTGTGAAGGCCAAACTCTCTATACAGCCCACTTGGGAGGAAAAGCCAGGCTTCATAGAAAAGGATAAAAACCTCGTATAAATAA
>JANHFL010008272.1:30138-43986 GCA_032468155.1 Oxyrhabdium leporinum
AACCTACTTAGACATTTTCCTGCTAACACGTTTTGCATCACTGATGGCATTCTCCTGATCTAACTATGGAAAACCATTAGAGTTTAGGTACAACTGTAGAGAATTCCAAATATGAAGGGGCTAAGCTAATTCAGTGTTGCTTAGTTACAAGATGAGATGAATGATTGCTAGTGGTCTCAAAACAGCCACATTTTTATGGCTTACTAAGGTAGAAGATCAGCATTATAGACACACATATTTCAGTCTTTCTATATAAGAGTATTGGAAACACAAATACCTTGTTCCCATTCAGGTAAACAAAATTTCTTAGTATGGCAAAAAATGTAGCTTGCTTGTTTGGAAATAATGGGAAAAAATCAATTTATGACTTTTCTTTTTGGTAGGAGCCAGACTGGTAAATATATTTTCAAGCACAATTTAATGTTTCGTTTTTTTCTGGTGCTGATAAATAATTTCTCAGTTTCGATCAAAAGGAACCTAGAAATGAATTTTGCATTGCATTCAGGGATTATGTTTATGTATTGTTTTATTATCTGGCCATACAAACTAGGGCAATCATGGGGTATTCTGGAAAATGGTAAAAAAAATCCCAGAAGCCAAAGTATTGCTAATTAATCTATCTAACAAAATCCTTGGTGGGTCTTAGACAGAACCAAGTCCACAAACATATTAAGACAAGTTACCATTTACCACACAAGTAGCTGCTACTTAAAAAAAAAAAAGCAAACCAAAAAGGCAGCTTAGTTGGGAAGTTCTCTAGGTGTCAGTCAAAAAGCTCATTTCCAAGAGATTCCTAATGGTCATTCATTTACCATTGGGCAAGGAATGATCTAGGGCAGCTACTGTTACCAGTGCCAACAATTTTTATATTCCAACAATGGTTATTATTATGATTATATAATACTTTGCCTTGCCATATTTTTTTCTATTTTTCATTTGCTCTTTCTTGTAGACCAGTTTGATCTCTCCAGTACTCAGTATGCATCTTCTTCACTGTTTTTTAGATATTCTTCTAATGCCCTTTTTTTCTTCTTAAACTGTCTGGTGTACTTGCAACAATCCTCACCCACCTATTTTCCTTAGTAAGTAGAGCCTGTCAGCATCGCTGTGTGGAAGAAGGGCATGATTCATTGTCACTATTTTTCTGGTCTTTCTATCCAGGGATTTTAATTCTGCCTGAGTCCAATCCATTATTCCAGCTGTTATCTAATGACTGGAACTGCCCATTTGTTAATGGCCTTGAATGTATGTCCTCCACTGAGTTTGGCCTTTAAGATCTTCTTCACTTTCATGATGTATTTATTTCTAACCTTCTTGACTTCAGTGTGCTTCATTTGTCAGCCTACATGATGCCTATGTATTTGTAGTGATTGTCTTCATCCAGACTCTTGATCTTATTTTCACAGGGTTTCATATTTCTTTTAGTTTTTCACTATTTTTCTCCTACTGATGCAACAGTGACACATTTATCTAGTCCAAACTCCATTCCCATATCTTAGCTTTATAGACCAAGAATGCTAAGTAGCAATTCTATTTCAGATGGTCAGGCCACCGGCAAGGCTAGCAAAAATATTCAGCAATATGTCCGCCAAGTGTTGGAAGTGTAATCAGACCCCAGGTACTTATTATTATATGTGGTGGACATGTATGAAAGCAAGAAAATATTGGACAAAAATACGTACATGTTTGGAAAAGATGATTAAGCAACATATAGATCTGAAACCAGAAATATTCTTGTTGGGTATAATGCCAGAGGGGTATGATAAAGGGACTATATACCTAGTCTTGCATGTATTGACAGCAGCAAGGATTGTATTTGCACAATATTGGAAAAATGAGAACATTCCATCAGATGAGGATGCAATTCAGAAAATATTGGACTGTGCAAAGATGGATAGATTGACATTAGAAATAAAGGACAAAGGAAATGCAGAATATTACTCAACATGGGATAGATTTTATGAGTGGTTAGAGATAAGAGGTAGAAATTAGATGAAGAAAGATTATTGCTATTATGAGCTAAATATAAAGATGGTTTATAGCTACAAGTATGCCAATATAACCAACAGGATTACAAATAAGATAACATAAAGATAAATTTAGTTAAAATTATTCTGTTGCAGAATAATTACTATTGTTATTAGTATATATGTCACTATTTCGTTTCTTTCTTTTCTTTCCTCTGTAAATGATATGCCCTGACAACACATTGTATTCAAAATGTTTATGAATAATAATAAAAAAATGAAATGTGACTCATGGCATAAAGTCCCTTGGAGCCTGTGATTCCAAACAGATTGGACATCCTTGAATTAGTCAATATCTGTGGCTGTGTACTGAAATGTCATGATGGAAGAAAAGGAAGTTACAGATTGGTTAAATCAATCAATACATGAGAAACAATGATTGAATTGATTATATGGTGAAGCAGACAGGGAAAAGTCATTTATTTTTTCCAAATCTATAGTCTAATGACCAGCCATGATATAAAGAATAAAAGAAAAAAGAGCAACATTATATAAAAAGAAATTAAATTTTGAAGTGCACATTGTGGGTTGTCTCCTGTCAAGATTTAGTACTAGATATGGGTTTAAACATTCTGTCTCAGCTTTATATTCAGAGACCCAAGAAGTTCACATGGGCAAAGATGTTTCTGTGTACAAAGTACTCAGGAAACTTTTTCAAATCAGGACCTCTTCTACCTGTTCAAAGTAATAGATCTTTGGCTTTTCTTTTTTTATAGCCTTGAAGTCTCTTTAGCAACAATCTCTCTTTGGAATAAAAATCAGGGTCGTTCAGCCCATCAACCATACCTCTTAACATCTCTAGTCTGTCAGAGAAGTATTGATTTTTCCAATTTGATTTCTTTTCTATTTTGTATTATGGTCATTATGCAGTGTTCCCTCCTTCTCCTGGCCTTTATAACTATTATCTTAGGACAGTCATCACATAAAGTACTTTAATATGATTCATCTTTTAGGCCTAACCTGATTTTTTTTTTTAAAAAAATAACCTTTTCCCCTTGAAAGTGTAACCTTCTTGCATTTGGCAAGTCATCTCCTCACTAAAACTTCCTAAAAATTCTTCACAAAATTGATGGTCTCTTAAACTTCTCCTTATTACTTCTGAATCATTCTGACTTTTCTACCAGACCATCTTTCTCTCAGGTTCTCTCTTCCATTTTCCAAATCAATGGCTCTGTTCTGGGCTGTTTATTATATTATTTCAGAACAAAATACCTGAACATACTTTTAAATGTATTGATTTGTCCTTTTCAGTTTTCTTCCTACCAAAGCAAAATGGCTACAGCCTAACTGCATTGTAAATAAATCTCACCATTATGTGAGTATTAATTTTCAAAATTATGATGGAACACATCAAGCTTCATAAACCTGAGAACATACAAAATAGGAGCATTCACTGTTATTATACATAAAAAGAGGCAATTTAGGATAGCAGATGTGCTGATTTCTTCCTGAAAACTGGGCTTTTGCTCTTGGGTTCATTAAAGTGTCTCAATTCCATTTACTGCCTTTCTTTTGTTTTGGTTTTCTAAATAAACTGATAACGTCATTCTAAAAATCTGGAGTTATTCTGCATGCTTAATTAACCTAAATACATTCTGGGCTTTTTGTGCTAAAATAATTAAAATCCAAGACTTGACATGAATTAGACATCAGTTTGGTGTGTGTGTGTGTGTGTGTGTATCTACCAGTATTTTTATATCTAAATATAGAATGGATTCATATTCTGAACTCCACATTTTGTGTGTATGTGTGCGCGCGCATGTATTAGAGGAAATGTGTGTGTGTGTATCTACCAGTATTTCTATATCTAAATATAGATATGGATTCATATTCTGAACTCCAAATTTTGTGTGTGTGCACATGCATGTATTAGAGGGTGTGTGTGTGTGTGTGTGTGTATCTCCTCTAACAATTCACCTGCCCAAATCAGATATGAAATTGACTGAATTAAGAGAGTTATGATGATTCCAGCTCAGACATCACCTAGATTAATAAGTTCCATATCTCAGGTTGGTGAACCAGGACAATTTGATGATTAATGGTCTACTGAAACAAACCATATATGGATGAGACAAGGGAGCCTGCAATTGAACAAATGCTAGAAACGCCTCGCAATGTATGGAGATTTCATCCCAGGCCCAATGCCCAGAGATTGTACATAAGGTGGAAAGAGGGCAGGCAGGGTCTGATGAATATCAAAACCATCAGTCTGGGAAACATGAGAATTTCAGTAACATTTCAGTAAGCTGAGATGCTAAAAGAATGCCTTAGGCAGCAGCATAAAAGATTGAATAGAGGAAATGCCATGACAAGACAAGAGCTTGAACGTACCACGCTAGACAGCACCCAGAGAGGTCTTAGAGACAATCCATTACATAGTGGCAAGGTGTGAGGTGCAGGCAGGAACAGCATACACTGAACAACACAACCAAGCATCCAGCATTGTTTATAGGACATTGTGGGAGATTGTGGCTAGATCCTCCCAATTCAAAATGGGAGATTCCACAGAATGTTGTATAGGGCTAAGATAGTTTCATTTTGTTTGTTTGTTTTAGTACAGCCCAATCCCATACATGCCCACTTAGAAGTTGAGAGTTGTACCAAATAAGACTTAATCTTAGGTAACAGGAAATAAATTCTGGCTTATTCCGCTTTCAAAATCTTGTAAAGATTTATGTTAGATTTTTGGAAAAAGTTTAAAAAAACCACATACTGATAATATAATAAAACATATAAATAATAAAGGCAGGATATAAATAAATAAATAAATAAATAAATAAATAAATAAATAAATAAATAAATAAATAAATAAATAAATAAATAAATAAATGGTTTCTAAATTTTCATCTACACATTGTTTGCACATCTATGCCCTTGCTTATGGTGGTTACTTTTCTTTTATTGGAGAGCAAAATACAGGAAACCATGTTAGGTCTACTACAGGGCTGTGAAATTCCTGGCCTGCGGGCTGGATGCGTCACATGCTGGCCACACCCACAGCCAGTTTAGCGAAGGGCAAAACAGTCCTGATGCATCTTGTGACTCCGCCGTGATGACGCAAGTTTGATACCCCTGGTCTACTACCACAGGTACCTTGAAATCTGGCCACAGAAGAACTCAGACATACTTTTCTTCTTGATACTCGTGCATATTTCCAAGCAAGCCATACACAAAGTTTTCTCATACCACATTTTTACCACACATATTCTTTGTACTAGCTATAAATCATACATTGTCTACATTTTGTATAAAAGTGAGAATTGCTTTTCACAATATTATCCAATTGGAATAAGGATCTCTCTCCTTTCCACTGCAGGAATAAATTAAGAAAATTAATAATGGATTCTCATTCATAACATCTTCAAACTGAAGCAACTGCTTCAACCTACCTAAGAGCAAAGCCTGGTTATCAGATTCTACAGGGTGTGAAATGAATTGTTCAGACTGAGGAATTTAATTGAATTTTAATATTTCATTTGGCACGTCTCTTATGAACTGGTAAGTGGAAAGATCTTCAGGCAAGAACTACAGTCCATAAAGTATCCCAAATCACTTTGTATTGGTATTACTGATTCAGGAAATAAACAGCCCAATACAACTGTTGAAAGACCCTGTCATAAAATCTACCACTCCTTTCAGGCTTTATAGTGAATATAAATCTAAATATGTAACTCATTTTTCTCAAAATAATATTTTGATCCTGAAGTAACAATTTATTTCCTGAATCTTTCTGATATAGTAGTATCGGATTGGACCATAGAATTTAGAGTATACATCTATATATCTGCAGAGGTCCAAAAAACCTTGAGAGCAATCAGTTCTCTTCTTTCAGAGTCTGCTTAGCATGTAATGAAAAAAAATGTTTAAGTTTTTGAGTACTGTGGAAAAGAGAAAAAGAACCTTTCAGACACTTTTCCTGGATCATTTCCATTTTTTCTTGCACTGTCTTTCTGAACACTGATCTGAATTCCAGAGGAAAACAGGGTTAGAGGCTGAGCCACACTGATAAAAATTGTGAGAACTCCCTGACAAAATGTGACTGAAGCAGAGTAAGATGAAATTCAATATGCTGTATTATTAATCAAGTTTTTCATGCATAGTTCCTCCAAGCTTGTGAGCAGAAGCAGCTTGTGAGCAAGAAATGGCATCCAAAGACTATCATAATGAGATGGCTATAGATGTGTTCAATGCAGAAAGTCAGCACTGCGAATGTGAAGCCAAGGTAGGAGTTATGGAATCTACAATTCCAACATTGATGAAGAGTACCAAATTGGAGATGTTGCTCTTTGCCAAATCATCCCCAAGCCATCTTCATTTGCTTCCTTTCCCTCCTTTATGACAAGAGGCAGCAACAGAGGCAGCTTTAGAGGGTGAAAGAGCCCAGGTGTAACCCACTCAACAGATGGTTTGCCTCCAGTTTTGATTTAAGAACCTGTTGTAATGATTAAAAATACTGTTGACATCAACCAAAATTATCCCCCCCCCCCCAAATTCTACTGCAGCAATGTACAATCTGAGGACCCTGAAACCATGAATGCTTTGGCTTTGACCTCAGAGCCTTTCTGAAAGTTGTTGCACTTGGATTTCCTCTTCTGTGTGTCCCAAGTCCAGCAACAGCTATGCAGTAGTTCTGGGGCTGGGAGGAAGAGATGACATTTATTGTTGGATTGGTGTTTGCACTGGCTCTGTGTTTCAGTGCTGAAGGTGTGGCTTTGCAAAGAGTCTTCCTTGCTTATGATCTAAGAGCAGCTGTGCTTTGAGATATCCTTCTTCCACTCTCTTCTGCTATCCTGCTTGTATATGACTCCTCCCTCCTGCAGCTATGAATTGTGCAGACTGAACCAAAGAGCTTCTGGTGGTTATTTCCCTCCCTTCCCTCTGTTATAGTTTCTCCTAAGCCGGCAGTGTGAGACTGATATTCTGCTTGCTTTCTCTTACGGCACGTTTTTGACATCGGCTTTTTACTTTCAGGCTAAACTTGATCACTTTTGAGGATTATAAAGGACCAACAAAGAACTGAGGAAAGGAGAAATTATTGTGGTTTATTTTCTTGGCTGGAATTTTTTGCTCCTTGGGACTTAACATTAATGCTTCTTTTAACAATGTGAGCTGGGCATTACTTGGAAGCATCTTAAGCAAGCATTGAGAAAGCGGGAGGGGGGGACGAATCTCTACACTCCAAGAATAAACTTGGTAGAGAAGATGAGGAATCTACTGTGGAGCTAACAATGTTTTCATCGGACGAGAACTCAAAGAATCGGTGAGAAGGTAAAGTAACATCAACCCCAGCTATCCCAACCATCCTGGCAACAATGTCAGTCACCTATATTAATGTTTCATTAAATGGGACAAGCTCCCCAAACCAGGGAGTGATGGATATACCCAAAGACCAAAAATCTTTGAATCTTTTTATTTTTTGCTTGACTTTTGTCATCACATTCCTAACCCTGCTGGGTAGCATCTACTCATTAGTTTCCCTGCTGAGAATGCAGAACAAAAGTACAGTTTCAGTGCTTGCAACTTCTCTAAGTGTGGATGATCTGATTAGTGTGGTACCAGCAACTATTTTTATGCTCAAGCCTTGGTTGAATGAGATGCTTCCCCAGACTGTGTGTACCACTTCAGCGCTACTGTACTTGTTCCAGGGCTTCTCCAGCAACTTGATAGGGTCCCTTGTAGTTTCCTATAACTTCTACAGCCTCAACAAAATGGGAGAGAGCCAAGGGGCCATGAAGAGGCCAGTGAGCATGATATGGGCTGTTCTTACAATCTGGATTGTCTGCCTGCTGATTTGTATTTTGCCTTTATGTGGCTGGGGCACCTATGCTCCCACCTCCTGGGGATGTTTTGTTGACTGTTCCAGTTCATATACCTTGTTTATTTTTATAATCTACTCATTGTGTTTCTGTCTCCTAATTATACTCTCCATTCCTCTTATTTATCAATTGTTGTGTTCAGATGAGCAACAGCACTTTTATGAGGATTATCATCAAATCACTGGAGGCCATTTTTCTTCTGGGGTACTTCCATTTGAGAGTCACACATCTTCTCTTCCTACAGAAGGCACTCTGAATAAAACCCAGAAGCACTGTCAGAACTCTGACCCAGTTTCCAGACAAAGTCCAGCTGACCACTGTCACTTGGACAACTACAGCACACAAAATGTTCCACCTAACAACCGGAACATCACTGTGGAATTTGCTCAGAAACGCTTCTCATTAATTCTTGCTCTGACCAAAGTCATTCTTTGGTTCCCAATGATGGTAAAGAAAACCTTGCCCAAGTTTCTTTTCCTTATCTTTAAGGGTTTAGTTAAGCAGTATGTAATGATATTTGGAAGTGGGGAGCATCAGAACAGAGTAAATTAAGCTATGGCTTGTGTACAACTTGAAAACTTGCATCTTGTGTTTAAAACATTGGTTAATCAAGATTTTTTAATGAGTTACTGTGTCATTTGCTTTGTATTTCTTTATTCATTTTGGCTGCTATTTAAGTATTCCTTGTCTATTCAAGCAGTTGGGTACATTATTATACTGGTAGTTTCAACTGAATGTACTGTATATTTCTAATACTGGTTTCTTTAATGATTAGAAACTCAAAATGCACGTATATTGGTTTATTCTTAAAGGAATGAGTAAGATTTTAATTACTTTTCAAATGACTGAGATTTGTTTTGCCAAATGTGGAAATGGTTTGTAATAGTCAGATGCAAGAAAAAATCCTATTTTATGGCTCTAGTTTTATACTAGCATAAGCGTTCTACAAATACATCTTGTTGAATGATTCCAAGGGAAAAAACTAGGTGGAATAGGCCAAGCTCTTATGCTTCATGCGGTTCAGTTGGTATTAGGTTGTCTGTTTTGGTATCTGCCAAAAATTCCTTGTTTTATTAGCTGCAAGGCACACCTTTTCATGGTGAATTGCCTGTAGCTGTTAATTCAGAAGTATTCACAAATGATTATTTTCATTATTTTCTATTTTGTTTTTTTTAAAAAAATAAGAATTACTGCCTTGAAGTTTGTGATAGTAGATTGCAGATAGGGCATTCTGTTTATGTGTGTGAGAGTGTCTGTGTGTGTGTGTGTGTGTGTGTGTATGTTTTGTCATGTATCTCTTACACCACATTCAGTGCCCTATTGCATTTGTGAATCTCAGTTTTGCTAGCACATAGGGAGCAATAATTTGAAATCTGTTATTTCTTCAGAGCCCTTTTCTAATCCTACATTCCCTGATGAACTTTACTTTTTACATCAATTTGGTCTAAGACTTGTATATTCTTATGTACTCTTTCCTGGAAATAAATCCTATTAGACACTGAAGAATTTATTAAGGAAGCAACACATATTTGCCATTCCAGTAGTCAGAGCTGCATTCACTTGCATTCTTCCCTTGCTGCCTCCTCTAGCTCTTACTGATGAGATTTAAATTGTAAGATCCACGGGGCACAGACTTTCTTCTTTATTTATGAAGCTCTGCATAATGAAAGCACTGTGCAAATCATCTATCAACATGATCTTCTCAAGGGTACCTCTCCACCTCCCTGCAATAACTCAAATGGCCCTTTATTAATAGCTCAGGGTTGAAACTACAAAACAGGCATCAATATTTATTGTTTCACTTGAAGCAACTGGCATTTCTGAGAGACACAGATGGGACTTGTGTTAGAACAGTTCCTTTTCGACATCCGTCAAGATTCAAAGACATGCAGAAGCTCAGTTAAGACAAATTCCAGGGGAACAGGAATGTTTATCTGTTGTATCTCAGATAGCAAATGGCTTTGGATGCCTTTTGATAGGCAGCAGAGACTGTTTGTTACTCCGTGCATTATTTTGCAATGGCCCTGTAAATATATCCTCAGCCAAATATCTGTATAAGCTACTGGATGAGCCTGACAAAGAACATTAGGTCATGCGCAGGACCTAATGGATCATGGGCCATTCAAATCTGGGTCTTAACCTTACCATGAGCAGAGCAGAGATAAGTGTGCTCATAAATATGTTTGGTGAATGTGATGATACAGTATCTGCAATTTTGTGTTTGGCTACTTTTGGCTTTGATTTTGCCTACCATATGATGTGGATTGTAGATGATGATCCCCAACTAAATGAGGTTGTTGGGAGGAATAGGCTCACTTGTACTACTTCTATAGGATTGCAACATATGGCAAACATACATTGCAATGCTAAGTAAAAGTCATCTCTACCAAACTCAATGGCATTTATTTGTGAGCAGCAGATTTAGAAGAGTCCTGTATACCTGTATACCTGTCTCGATCATGTCTTTGTTTTCTAAGATGCCAATATTCAAGTCTGGGGAAACCTATGCAGCAAGTATTTAGGAGAGGGAGTATAATATATGATCGCTTCTGTACAAGCCAGCTGTCTGTTGCTTAATTTTTCTGGAATACCTTTCTCTTTCAGATACAAATGGTTGTTCAATACACTGTTGGGTTTCACAATCTTTCCTTTGAGGTATTCAGCTTCCTGCTAACTTTGCTAGCTGTCACTGTCACTCCGATGTTTGTCTTGTCAGAGCACTGGAGTCACCTGCCATGTGGCTGCATTATCAACTGTAGAAAGGGCATCTATACAGTGTCATCAGAGGAAAACAAAGGTAAGTAAGAAGGATGGGGGTAAAGGTTATACTGCTTCTTCCAAAGTCTTTCTGTCACATAGTGCAGATCCAAGGGGATGTAAAATCTATAGTTTTATATCTTTTTAACATTTTTCATTAGAACACTTCCTTTGGACCTGATCTGACTTATTTTAAAATGCGGATTCCACTGTGGTATTGGAAGATCAATGTGGTCTCTGGCTGACAGAAGTTCAACATTTGTTACATAAAATAAGAACAAATAAGGGGGGGAAATGCTATGGTTTTACACTCTTCTTTCATCAAAGTTAATGGCAGTTCACAAGGTGGATTTTTTTTAATTCTCTATGTCTCATAAAGAGCCAAAGTTTCAAATTGCCTATGCAGGCAATCCATATACTGTACATTTCATTGATTATGAAGCAGAATTTTATTCACAATTTATGCCCAAAGCAAAATGGATCTTTTCTGCCCAAAAAGATGCATCCTCTGGAACTTCTAGAGTAGGGGTGTCAAACTCAAGGCCCGCGGGCCTAATCCATTCCATAGGGTGCTTAGATCTGGCCCATGGGGCCGGCCTGGAAACAGTGAAGGACCGGTCCACAGTTCCTCTGCCAGTGAAAACAGAGCTTGGAAGGGCTGAATCTGGCTCTTCCAAGCTCTATTTTCACTGGCAGAAGGTTGCAGGAGATCATCGCAGCAGAAAACAGAGCTCAGGAGCCCATTTTCACTGGCAGAGTGCTCAGACCAGCGCCTCTGACACGAATTACATTGCACTGACCATGACCACCATGGCCCCCTGAGGTCAAACATAATCCTGATGCAGCCCTCAATGAAATCGAGTTTGACACCTGTGTTCTAGAACCTGCTTCCATGTTTGCTTTATGTCAAAAAACAATGTGTACACCTTCTGCATATTTTTGGCTCTGATGAAATATTTGCAGAAATAAATTTATGGCAGATGATGATCCAACAATTACCTAACCATTTAAATCCTTTCTCTCATTTTGTTTATGCTAAAGGTTACTACTCCTCTCTGCCCCAAAATAAAATATCTTTATGGCCCCAGGCAGAATTAAATAGTTAAGCATACAATCACAATATCTAAAACCAATAGCACCCTACTTTAAAATCTTTTATTTTTATGACTACTTTTGGTGGCAACTACAGCTCGCTTTTATTTCTAATGTATTCTGTTACAAAGGATAGAAGTAGCAAGCAACAATTGGAATAGGCAACCTGGTGCCCTTTAGAAGTTTCGATATCTAATTCCAATCAGATGCAGTTAAGGTGGCCAATGAGAAGGGATTGTGAGGACTGTTGCTTGAAACATCTGGTGTCACTAGGATCCCTGCCATTACGCCTGTATTCCAGAATCAATGTTACAGGTAGTCCAAGACTTACAACCACAATTTCTGTTGTTAAGTGAGACATTTGTTTGCTCCATTTTATGACCTTTCTTGCGACAGTTGTTGAGTGAATCACTGCACTTGTTAAATTAGTAACATAGTTGTTAAGTGAGTGTGGCTTCCCCATTGGCTTTGCTTGTCAGAAGGTTACCCAAGGTTACCCAACATGACACTGGGACACTGCAACCATAATATATCAGTTGCCAAGTGTCCGAATTTTGATCACACGATTCATGGACATACTGCAATGGTCGTAATTGTGAAAATATTGTCATAAGTCACTTTTCCCAATGCCACTGTAACTTGACCCATCACTAAATGAATTGTTGTATGTCAAGGACTTAATCAGCTTATTAATCAGCTTATTTGAAGAAATGGCAGATTTGGAATTCTGAGAACATATAATGAGAACTCTCACAACGTGGCTGTTAAGATAGTTATATACAAGATAGCTATACGTCAAGCACTCATTCCCTTCTATTTATTGGAGAACTCTACAATTCCCTATTTAATTACCCCTTTCTTTTTCTGGGCAGGTGGATACAGCTCTAGAGTATTTGTTGCAGCTCCTTGTCATTTTGATTTTTTTAAGAATACCTACTGTGTATGAGCTATTTGAACTTGGAAACATTCTTATGAATACAAATAATGTTAGAAGCGGATACTTAAGCAGCTTATTGTCTTTCCTGTTGAAGTCCTTAAATATTATTATGTGTGTATGTCTGCGTTTTCAAGTCAGTGAAGAGGTCCCTGCCTTTTTCTTAGCAACATTTTGGGAGTGGTTTGCCACTGGTTGTTTCCCACAGCTAAATTAAACTGACTGGCCTGTGATCACCACTTGATTTTGTACCTCAGGTGGGACTAGAAACCATAGTTTCCTGATTTCTAGCCTGATGCCTTAACCACTACACCAAACTTATTACTTAATATTTTAAGCAATTGGATTGAACGGGAGTTTTATGAGTTCCTGAGCAGAAAGCTTTCTGGACTAAACTGTTGCAGGACTGAGATATTATTCTGTTCTTTTGCATAGAGCGGGAAAATAAACTCATACTGTCATTAGTAATAATTGCATAAGTCTCACTTTAACATCAAAAATGATGTAGATGAAACTATTCAATCTAACTCTGGGATCCAAGCATAGATGGTGATTGAACCACAATTGATTCTGAAGAGATGGCTTTTATGTTCATCATTCTTCCTGAATCACTACATAAAACAAATATGAAGAATTAAAGTCAGTTACACAGAAAAAAATGTAGCAGATATTGAATTCCAAGCCAATTGCACATCAAACAAACAAAATCAGAAAAAATAGACTTAAATAAGAGACATTCAGCTAGATGATTAAGATGTTAGTTAGGTACAACTAAGTCAACCTTATTCCTGAGAACTGCATGGACAAATGTTCAACACCTTGAAGTTCTTCTCAAAGAAACCTATGGTTTAATTTCTTTGATTCCTTCTATCTACTTTATTAGCTGTCTTCCCATTTTTCTAGTTCTCCCATACTTCTAAGCATAGACAACATAGCTCTAGTCCATCATCCACTTATATCACATTCTCAAAGTATATGCGTTTTTGTTTTCTGTTCCTCAAGGGAGGAATCAGATTTTCCTGGGCTCAGGATTCAAATCAAATAACCTTATTACAATCATAATGCCAGAAAGCAATAAATTAAAGCTTTAAAAATAAGTGAAACACACACACACACACACACACACACACACACACATATATATATGTATCTTCGGTTCTTTTCGGGTTTTCTCCCGCGTAGAATTGGCGGTTTCTTTCGCAACGTTTCGGCGGGATCGCAC
>JANHFL010008274.1:0-25592 GCA_032468155.1 Oxyrhabdium leporinum
ATTTGAACCGCTAGATTGAATCAGCAGAAGTGGCCTGCAGTTCAACACTCTAACCACTGCGCCACCTAGGCTCTTCACAGGTAACAAAATATTTTGAGCATATCTAAAAGCCTTAAAGTCAAAATGCAAAGAAAGCAAGATACAGGAGAGAAAGCTGACATTAAAAGTAATATTCTAACAATATTTTTTCACAGAAAAATGTGAAAAAGGGTAAGATTTAAAGTAAGCATACGTTGAGAAATCAGCAATGTATAGGGAACTGTAAGTAGCAGAGATAAAAAGTGACAAATTCTCCTTGAAAGAATCCAAAGTAAAGAATTCTAGATAAATAAAAATTGTAAATTTCATCATTACTTCATCATTCTATTTCAAAACATCCAAGCTTACATATTCATGGAAAGGATTGGTGATTTTACTAACTACCTCCTTCTTAGCAATTGGATATCCTTTTATTTTCTGGTGATCTACAATAAAATCCGCAAACTAAGAACAGAGAAATAAATTTGATAGTTAATCAGAACAAAATCAGATAGTTAGTCAGAAGACAGACAGAAAAAAGCCTGTTTTTTGGACAAAAAAATATAACCCACCTTTTCACAAAAGTTTTCCCCTACAGATGTTCCAACATCCTTTTTTCATTAAGAAATAGGCGTAGTGAAAGCAAGAAGAGAAAAATAAATAGAAATAAACTTGTCAAAAGGGGAAGTTGAATTTTATCAGAGGGATAATTATATATTCTTTTTATTGAAACATAATTCAAAAAGTTATAAGGACACGTTAACAATGATTAAAAGAGGACATTATCATTAACATGCATGATAAACTACCGGCTATTCTACAGAAATACTAAGAGATCAACAGTTAAGACACATGGTTGGTTATAAACCTGGTAAAAGAAAAAAAATATTTTATGAATGATTAGAATGGTTAGGAAATGAAACTGTATTGAATTTTTATAGGAATTTCTATTGTCCATCTTTAAAAAAATATAAAAACACTTACCTATCATAAATTGCTGGACAGAAAAATTCCATATATTTGGACTATGATGTATTATCCTAACTACACATTTATAATAATAAGCTCTTTGAATATATGGTCAATCATCACCAGAGGTCAAGTTCATAATTACTTCAAAATATGATAATAATCATTATATTATGAACCAATATACCTATATTGTGAATGGATCATGCATATGTGCCTCCACACTCTGCCTGGGCAGATGAAAATCATATTTGCCCTCCATACATTCTGGTTACTTAACTGTATACTTAGTCTCTCCTGCAGATAAGTTCAGCAACATGAAAGAGTGGAAAATGACATTTCTAGGAAATATCTGTTGTCATAAGAATATTGAACTAGATATTATTCCTTTGTTTTGTAACTCCTTAGCAAATACAGATAGCCCTCACTTAACAAGTATTCATTCAGCGATCATATGAAATTGCTGAATGAATTGTACTTAGATCTGGTCCTTGAAATTTCTGCCGCTGCAGATCCTGTGGTCACCTGATCAAAATTCAGACATTTGGCAGCTCTCCCGTACTTAAGACGCTTTAACTTCCCCAACACATCTCTCTTCTACTCCACCATCTCTTCCTTGGCCTAACCTTATGTGAGAAGCTACTTGTCATGCCATTTAGTTAATGATGGCTACAGAGACTGACAGAATTGCCATCTGTAAGCAATGCAGCCATAAGACGTTGCACTTTATCACTAGTGCTAGTGCAAACCACTCCCCCATCAACACTAGCAGAGCAAGCTACTTTATATAAACAGGGAGAAAACCCCACACTCACTAGCACTGATGAAATTATCTAGCTGGATAATGAAACACCATCTACAAGCCAACAACCAAGCACAGATAACACCAAGGACTCTATAGTTCAACTCAGAGCTATATATATATTCTCTTCTATTGTAATAAAAAATATTGAAAAGCTAATCAAAACTGATTTAGACCTTTTCCTTAATTATACTATAGATCAGGGGTGTCAAACTCGATTTCATTGAAAGCTGCAAGAGGGTTGTATTTGACCTGGGGGGGGCAGAGGGAGCATGGCCAGCTCGACATCACTCATATGATCAAATGCCACTTTTGCTAGTAGTTTGCTTTGCTAGCCCTCTGCCAGCGAAAACAGCTTGTGAGGGGCGTGCGTGGCCCTCCCGGGCTTCATTTTCAGCTGCGACAGCCTCCTGCAGCCCTCTGCCAGTGAAAATGGAGCCAGGGAGGGCTGCACACAGCCCTCATGAGCTCCATTTTCACTGGCAGAGGCACCGCGGGCCAGTCCTTTGTTGTTTCCAGGGCAGCCCCGTGGGACAGATCTAAGCACCCTGTGGGCTGAATCTGGCCCGTGAGCCTTGAGTTTGACACCTGTACTGTAGATAAAGAAAACTTATATCTGATAAAATAATAATAAATCACTGATGTTAGTTACAGCAAGTAACTTTGAATATGAAGAAGGATCTGCTCTTGTTAACTACATATGGCTTTATCTACTCTCTCCTAACTGACCTTTTGACAACAAAAACATTTTTTTTAAAAAAAACATGGATAATTATTGATTTTATTATACAGATTTTTAAAAATAAAATGAATTTATCTGAGTATGCAGCAATTTCTAAACTATTTTTCTGCTAAAAGCTGAAATTAAATGACACATTTTATTTTTTCTGAAACCATACAATATTTTTAAATAATATGTAAGGAGTCAATTTTCTTTTATAACGTTTTCTTTTTATATAAAGAGAAGGAATGCAGCAGAAACTTTTCCCTATTTACAACATGACATTTGAATCGTGCTTGTTAGTTCTATTCATAATTTATCACATTTCCCAATATTCGTCAGCAAATCCTTATTTGTTACTAATCTTCTATTTTTTTAGGACTTTTGTCTTTAAAACATAGACAGGCAAAGTTTCAGTAGCCAGGTGTCACACTTTTTAAAATTACTGGTTTGATGACCATGGGCCACAAAGAAAGATATATTTTAATGTCTTCTACCCTGCATCATTCAGAGATTTCTTCCCTTTTTTGATGTCCTAAATATCAGAGATGATAGGACGGTTATAAAAGTTATAAACTAAAGGGACTATGTTGGGGACAGTGTACAACATAGTACTTAACTGGAGTAGAAATTCACTGCAATAAAATTACAGTTTCAACAGAGTTTTGTCACAATGAAATTAATTTTGTATGCTCTATAGGACATGAAATTAGTCTGAATGTCTATTTCTTGCCTACTAAGATTTGGTATGGGCAGATTTCAATCTTCAGAGATCAGCTTTGTTATTGTGTTAGACCCCCAAAGTTATTTATTATTTTGAGATAGTTTTTGGAATGATTTGGATCTACAAATACTGACTTTAGAGAGATTATCAAAAATGGAGGATACCTTTTTATATTGTAGGCATGTGACAAACATTTGGAAGGTAATTTCCAAAGTGATAAAAATGCTTGTCCAAACTTGCTTCTCAAAACGTTGAGGCAGCATATTCTCTTAGAGGTTTCCCATGGCTGCTTCAAGGACCTCCCATATTGTGTGAGCCTACCTCAAGAACAATCTCAGTTAGAGTGACCTGAATCAACTACATCAAGCTTTTGAAGCCATGATGTCCGGATATTTCAAATATCGGTTCAAAGGAGTAGTTGTTTGCTTCATGAAGTACCCCTCCAAATACATACCACAACCATACTGAACAATTGGGAAAAAGAAGTCCATAGACTGCAAATCATTCAGCGATCTATTAATGTTTACCTGTTCTGTAGATTAACATAAGCAGGTGAGATTGATTTAAGCTGTGGATTAAGCCTGGGATATTTCAACATTATAATATCACATGCTGGCAGTTTTGGATTAGTATACAGATTCACACCTGATCAACCCAGAGTACTTATTCACTTGCGGCACAAATGGCCAGGCTTCACCTACTTCAGACACATTATATGAAATATTACTTTTCTGGAGAAAGCTCTAATGCTAGGAAAGGTGGAAGCAAATGAGAGAAGAAATCAATCAATAGCAAGGGGAGTGGATTGAGTTACAGCAATGATGGTTGCATGACTGGAGGACTTGAAGGACCAGTTAGGGACAGATCATTATGGAGAAAATCCATGTGATTGCTAACACAATCAAATGATGGCACATCATCATCTTTATCCTGAACTCCAGAATGTCATTATACCAGAATCATGTTAGTATGATAATCTTTAGCAATAATCTACGCAACCTTTGAATTTCTATGCATTCAATTATTCTTCTCTAATCTGGTGTTCTTCAGTCATATTTGGACTAAAATACTACAGTGGCTTGAAATTTTGGGGTGCATTTAATACAGAAGACCATTAAATTGTTTCTGTTGAAAGCTGAATTATCTACTTAGCTTTTTCCCATGTGCAAATCTACCCTTTGGATAAAAAAAAGTTTCTTTTGTAAATAAAATCATCTCTCAAGGAAATATGCCAGAGAGGCATACATATTGGACCACTACACTTACTTGCTTGAGATGAGCAGCTACAGGAATTGAATAAATAAACCTTAGTGAGAAAACAAAGCAAAATAAGAGAGATATGAAACAGTCACAGTGAATTTGTAACCAGAAGCCATGCTGCATTTTAAAAATTGAAACAATGTTCAGGTACAATATAACTTCCGTTCTCTGGATCCATTTTGTCTTCTGTACAATTATGTCGCTACAGTATTAAAATGCCGTTAAATAATTGACCAGATTCAGTAAGCGATATTTACCAAAGGATCATCACTTTACTATGAACTGTTCAATTTTCTGAATACATATTTTAATATTTTTCTATATTCAAATGTTAACAAAATTCTTCCCAACAAATATTTAAATCTTAATGGAAACTACAGCACTACCACAAAAAATACAAGAGGAATAGCACATTCAGCAACCACTAGGAGGCTAGCAATATTGATCAATGAAAATAAGCAGCTGATTCAGCAACATGGAGTTTTCCTTCCTGTAATCTCTCAGTGTATTTTATTTCATATGAAAGTTTAACAGCATAGGTCAAAGATAACATGCATTCCAAATATAAAATACTATCCATAGCCAATCACCAGACAGAACAAGAATGACAAAACTGGGCATCACTATGCCAAAGAGAAAGAACTGGGAATAATTAATTAAATCTTTGCATTATGTATCTCCTCATAGCCCAGGGGCTTCTACTGCCCTTAAATTCATGTCTTTGGGAGGTACTTTTCTTAGTTTTTATTTAACGGCATCAATTTATTTATTCATTAAATTTACATGCTGCCCATCTTTCTATCAAAGTGACTCTAGGTGACTTACAACAACCAAGAAGCAATTTTAATTTTGGTCATTGGTATACTATAACATCATCATGATATATACCATATTTTTCGCACTATAAGACACACCTGACCATACGACACACTCCCATTTTTTGCCTCCATGTGTCCCATTTTCGGTCTCCGTGCATCCTGTTTTCAGAGGCCAAAAACGGGACACACGTACGCCAAAACGGGGCACGTGGAGGCCAAAAATGGGGCGTGCAGCGGCAAAAAATGGCTGAAGGGTGAGGGCCAGCGGGTGGGTGGAGCTTTGGCAATATTCGCTCTATAAGACACACAGACATTTCCACCCACTTTTGGGAGACAAAAAAGTGCATCTTATGGAGCGATAATAATTAGATACTATTAATCACAAAGCACTCATATTTCAAACTTAAATTATGTCATATATCTGGGTTACCCGAGTTAAGAATTAACAACCATTTTGAGATAGGAAGTGTATTTGGAAATTTGAGCATGCATACCATTGTCAATGTCAGAGTGGTTAATGGCTACTATAATGGGCATAACCAGTTACATACTATCAATTTACTAGAAGGCAAGCTGATGAATGTGCTCTCTGAAATCCCTTCCAGTCACAGAACATTCTTATTACTTATTACAGAACCACCTTATTACTTTTTCTATGTAAGTATGGCCAAGAATCATTCTTCAAGACACAATTCAGTAGAATGGCACCCCCAGCCATCAAGATTTCTATAACACTCTTCAAATATGCATGCCCTGCACCTTAAGAATAATAAAAAATACCATTAAAAGTGGCTTTTACATTCTTACATGAAAATGTAATACTCCTATGGGATCTCATCACTGAAATATTGGAAAAAAAATTCTAATTTTTATTTTCAGTTTTACATACTTGGATGACTGCCCCATTCCACAAAATTGCATGTATGCTGGAAAAGGATGCCAACCACTGTTACAAATGAGAATATTAATAGACACTGGTACACTGCTCTACAGAATGCCAATTTCACAATATTATTTTTCTAATTAAAAAGCAACAACAAATGAGACTTGGTAGATGCGAAGAATTGTGTCCATGGGCATTCTTACACTCAAAATGCACATTTCCAATGATGTGGATACTTGGAAGCAAAGAGTAGCCCTGGATTTGTCACAAAATAAATAATGAGTTAGTTAGGAACTAAGGGGATCACCTGCATAAAATAAATAGCACTAAAACAAAGGAGTTATTTTTTATAGAACATTCTAGCTTCATTACTTACAGGAGAGAACAAAATTGCTGCTTTTTTCACAATCTGATATACTGTCCCAAGCATGCCAACTCTGTTCACTGATCAGACTACATTCTTACTGTCATCAGCATTTAAATATAAATATAGTGACTTAGAGTAAGACATAGGCAAGCCCGATTCATCAATAAAATTGTCAACCTAGGTGAGTTCTCATTCAGCTATTGTTAGTAATTATGTATGAAACCATAACAACATCCGGTAGGCAAAGATCTGGGATTTGTGTTAGAAAATATCTTTTTAGTTTTCAATTTCACTATGCAACATAAAGCTACTTTAAGAAGTCATCCCGCCCCCAAAAAAATTCTCTTAGAAATAAAATTCCAGACATATTTTAACTTGGGAATTCACGAGTGTAAAGGTCAAATGTAACTTTTTTTTTTTATTTATACGTGTGTGTGTGTGTGTTTCATATTACTTAACTGCTTTTGAAAACCCCCAAAACCCCAATAACAAAATGCCGTGAAACTTCCATATTCCAATATACATATTGTATAATGTGAATATAACTGTTAAGTATCTCTAAGATGATAAACATAATTTATGGTTGATTTTCATTCCCAAAACAACTGCATTAATATTTATACAAGAATAACTCCATCTCTAATAACCTCAGTGGATTGTTTTTCTTCCGTTCTATCCAAGAGTCGACTGTTGGGGGTTCGGGCAGACCCTTAGCGAAGATTCTGTGAGGTTTGGCGAACCGTCAAATCCCACTCCTGGCTGGCCCCACCCTCCCCTCCCCGTAGTCTCTACGCGGCACATTTTTGATGTAAGTGCAGGGCGCGCGCAGAGGCTCGGGGAGGGTGAAAAACAGGCCTTCCAGAAGTTCGGAAAGGTCAGAAACGGGCCTGTTTCCAGCCTCCAGAGCCCGGGGAGGCCGTTTTTGCCTTCTCGGAGGCTCGAGGAAAGCTTCCAGAGCCCGGGGAAGGCAAAAAACGGGCAGCGAACCCGTTGCTAAAATTTTTGAAAACTGCCCCTGGTTCCATCGTGTCAGATTCTGAGACTGCCTGCACAAGTCCCTGCAGTTTTCTTGGCAAGGCTTTTCAGAAGTGGTTTACTGTATCCTTCCTAAGGTTGAGAGAGTGACTGACCCAAGGTCAGCCAGCTGCCTTCATGCCTAAGGAAGGGCTAGAACTGATGATCTCTGTTTTTAACCTAATGCCTTAACCATTAGACCAAATTGGCTCTCCAGTGAAATTGCTTCCAAGTAAAAAGCCATTAACACTGCATCATGAAAATAAATTATATGTGATTATATATTGGTTGTGACTGCCAGTGACTGAGTTTATAAATTCATAAAGATGCATCAGCAAATACACTTGATTCACATTCTATAGTAAGTCCTAACCTCTACTATATAATTTAAAACAATACCATTTAAAACAAGTCACTTAGCATAGGTAGTTTGATTTATGAATTAATAGTACATAATTTAGTATGAAGACCCTGAACTACTGAGAAAGACTTACATGCCAAAGGCACCACATTGGAATACTGCATCAACGTTTTCAAAGAGTGATACTGGTAAATCACTTAAATTTTATTATTTTTTAATTTAAACACAGTAACTGGAACATTTTATAGTGCCATAGCAAAGTCTGATTTCATCTATTTGTTTCATGCTACAAATGGGTCTTTTAATAATTGAGTAAGATGTGTAGTTAGTTCACAGCGCCCATAAAAATACAATTCAAACACATGCCTTATAAGAACAATGTTTTCCAATTTAACACAATTCAATTTTACCCAACCTGGGGTTCGCAAGAAGTCTTAGACTACAACTCTGCTTATGTTAAACCGGCATAGCTTGCGCTAACTAGGCTTGATAGTTGTGGTGCAATACATCTGCAAATATCAGACTAAGGAAAGCAGGCCCAAACCACTGCAAGAATGTAGTCTACTCTAGAAGAAACTCAATAACAAACTAAATCTGTGTCTTGAATGCCTGGCAACAGCCTGTAGTTTTTTTGGCAACAATTTTAGAAGTAGCTTGCCAGTTCCTTCTTCCTAAGAGAATGACTGGCCCAAAGTCACCCAGCTGGCGTTATGCCTAAGGTGGGAACAGTTTCTTAGTTTTTAGCCTGATGTTTTAATAGCACCAAACTGACTCTCCATCTAAAATAAATTAGGTTTATTTTAGGAACAGTGCAAAGACAATGGAGGTGTATGAACGAGAGCACTGTATATAGAATCTCACAATCAAATCCAAATTCACTTGTAGTGTTAAGCAATGTTATTTGTTTTAGTCTTGGTGTGAGGTGCAAGCCTATTCATTATAGTTTCATGTTATTTCTGAATCAAACTACGAAGACTTGTTCATCACAAATAAAAATCTTAAACTCACAGTATGTGTGAATGAAACCAGAAACAGAAAATCAAAGAGCTTAAGCTTGTAAGCATAGTGAAATAATTCCAGAAAGTCAGGTCAAAAATTACAGGTTCAGAATAAGCCATCCTATTTTAGAATCCCAAACCTGAAATTGTTTATAGAAATGATTATGGCCAGTGGTTTTAAGAAAAAGTAATCTGCTACACTTATACAATTTCACTTTAAAAATTACTTACCAGTATTGTACTATAAGAAGCAAGAATAATGCTCATTCAGCATTTTTAAAGACATCAATATGAAATTGTAATAAACATCTTTTCTAGTAGCTGCTGCAGAACACTTTTTTTTTGGGAAAATGCCACCCAGGCTCCATTGGATGGCTTTTGTATCATCAGAGATGACAAACTTTTAAATAACAAAATACTGAATTCATAACAATTTGATACGGTGCTTTTCATTTTAAATTCATTTCACCTAAAACTTCTTCATTACAATTGCCACATTTCAACATTAGGTATTCAGGAAAAAAGTAAGTTTATATACAATTGAAATTACAGATATTTAAAATGTTTAGAAGAATTGTGTATTCTATTCCTGTTTGCTCCAAGATAGGCTAAAATTATATTAGCTACATTCATACAACAAGCCAGATTTGCCTACTGCTTCTTTTACAGGCCACAATGCAATTACAGATAGTATGCTGAGGAACAAAGAAGTATAGAAAATTGGGGAACACATTTTCTAAACCCCTATGTTTTTTCTCAAGGTACATGCATAGTTCAGACTGACAAATATTCCCATGGTGTTCTTTTCTGAATAACAATGATACATTAATGAGCTATTCATATATTCTGGAACTTCATTAATTGTATTGGAGGGCAATCTTCACACGACTTCTAAATTACATTAAGTGATTGATGTAAACAACACTAAAAAATCAAAGGAAAGTGCATATGAATAATCCTACTAAATAATTCTTAGAGTGATCATGATTTACAGAAATATCTAATTCTGACCAATTTTATCTAAAATGAAACTTTGAAAGGTTGAACTGAAGTTCAAAATGTTCTATAGCTGAATTTCTGCATTTAACTTTTGCTGAACACAATTCTGCAGGTTGTATCAAGAGCTAAAGTAAATGGAGAAAAGTTTTATCAACAATGATAGTGAATACAAAACCTTGATAATACAATTATTCTAAACATATTTTCTTGTGTTTAAATCTGTGTCAATTAATTAATAACAGTGGATTGATTAATAAGTTGAATTGATTAAAAAGCCATTATAAAACATGCAGGTATATATATCATTCCAGCATTAAAATCCTAATGGAACTTAAGATTTTCCTTTCTTGGTACCTAATAAGCTTCTAGTTTACTATTAGCTTGCAATCAAACCAAATGCAGATAGAAGTATTTATTTCTTACGACTTAAGATCTCTATCAATCAACATATTTCTTATGTACAGTACCGGATTTCTTTGATTATCTGTTAAAGTGACAGACCAAGACAAATGCTTGGGTTCAACATACTGCTTGTCATTTTAAATTTCCACGAAACATCTTTATCTAAGCTGTTTCACATTGTTAAAAATACCAGATTTTATCCAAAACAGAACAGAACAGTGTTTTTTTCAATATGCATGAAATTAATAAAAGTACAATTTAAGGATGGATAATTTATCTTCACTACCACCCAAAATGGAAACAACTGAATATTACCCGTCTGAATATCAGTATCAAAGTTTAAATAGTTAAAGGAAATACACATTAGATATGAAAGATATTTATTTACTGTAGGTAATACTGTTCATTAGCTGTCAGAACAAATGAGCCATTCTTTCTCACAATATGTATTCATGATCTCTTTTCAGCAACTAATATATTTTATGTCCAAGAACGTATGTTCATTTCTCAATTCTCCATTGTCTTCTGAAAACACATTTTTAAGCACGAGAGGCTTATTTTGAAAAAGAGGTGAGGAAAAAAAGCAGGATTCCAAAAACAATCGAAAAGGAAGGTTATTACAACAGGCAGGCCTCATAAGACTTTACTTCCAATTGACAAGTTGCAACAACCAACCTGTAAAAAATAGCCATTATCAGATTTTCAGCTTCCATAAAACAAAGGTAGCTGAGGTAGAGAATTCCTTATGTAATATTAAGCTATATTTTAAATGAACACATTATTTCTCTATATGCTATCTCTTTACGTGCTTTTTTCACTGAAAACAAAAGGTTTTTTCATTAATCCAAGGATCTGCATACACTTAATACTTCGTATGATAGACATTCATTATTAAAATGGTATTCAGTTACTATGAAACTACACATCACACCAATGAAGAATCCTGAAGCGCACTCACGTTTTCAGTGTCCCGTTCATTCACCGTGGGCAATGGAGTTCTAGTAGACATTTTCATTCACTTAGCGGAAGCACCGTTTGCAATGGCAAAATCCAACTATTTATTATATAAAAATAATAAAAAAATCCTAACACCTCCCTCCCCCCGAACAGATATACATATATATTTACAAAAAAAATGTGATTTTACAGCATGATAGCAGTTATCAAGTGCCACCATCAAAGGAAAAGGTAGTACGGGGGAGAGAAATTTGAGTGATTTTTCTCCACCACCGCTACCCCTCTTTCTCATCTATCTTCCAGTCTGATAATGGAGCATTATATCCCCCTGGGAATCTTCAGGAATCATCTTACAGACAGATTACGGTCTTTAGAAAGTGGGGACGACAGATTAGAGGAGATTCTCATGGATCACCAAAAGAAAAACGGGGTAAAAATTGTCCGGTGCCGTTAAGAGGAAAGAAAAAGCGGGGAGCCGGGAGAGATGGAGCGGGCAGGCGACAGTGCAGGGCGCTGCAGCAATACGGTACAGCCCAACTAGCAGGCTGCTGAGGAAGGAAAAGTGGGAAACCAGCAGCCGCTTTCCGAGCAACCACCGTCGGCTGCGAAAGAACAAGCAACCAACCACCCAGAGCTGGTCAAAGGAAAGCGGGCCAAGCCCTTAGCCGTTTTCTAGCTCTACTCGGATCGCTTCACTGGGCCTCGGGCTCTGGTGTCTTAATTGCGCCCCCTCCTCTTCCTTCTTCTCCAGGAGAACTCCCAACTCCTTCGCTGCCTACTACCCCCTATCCCAAAGGGGAAGGCTCAGACCCAAGGAGTAAGACCCCCTCCGTCACAGCCTGGAGGCTTGCCGGGTTGGAAACACTGTAAGAAGAGAACCCTCTGCCGCCGCCAAACCAGCTCCCTCGGCTCTCTCAACCAGTAGCCGCAGCAGCAGCGGCGGCGGCAACAACGCCGCCGCTCCCGGATGATTCAAGATGGCCGCCCGGCTTCCTCTGCTCCTACATGAACCGGAAGAGACCGCCCCTTGCATAGAGGGAGAGGGGACGGGGAGGAGGTGTGGGGGGGAGGAGGAGGAGGAGGCCGAGGTCGCAAGCGCAGGCGTGCGTGCTTGGTTCGCCTCTTGTTGCTAAGGTGTTTTGGCGGGGTGGTGGGGGGAGGCGGCGTTGGAGGTGGAGCGCTTTTGGAGTGGAGGCAAGGAGAAGTCTTGGGCTGCTGCTCCTCTTTTTGACAGGCTGAGGTCTACGCGGTCACCCGCACAACTTGAGATTCCCTTCAAGGTTTCGCTCTTTTTTAATTCACCGAACTCGGGTGCGAATGGTTAGGGGGGAAAAATCGCACGTGGAAAAAAAACCCCAAAACCCCAGCCATGGTTAGCTTCTACACGAGAAATTTAAAAGTACCGGAATTCTTAGTATCCGGGAAAGGTGATCCGTGTAAGACAGACTTGGGCTTCGCTGCTCCAGAGGGCAGCCCGGTATCCGTGAGTGGGCAAAAGCAGATGTTCGTCTAAGAAGTTGGTGGGGGGAAAGCAGCTTTTGTTTCCTAGCAAACCTCTTCGTAAGTTGTGGATTCATCTTCATTGGAATTATTTAAATGGAAGTTAGACAACCGTTTCTCCTGAAAGGCAGCTGTGGCGTTCGGCAGTATCGTTCAGGGAGGAGAGGAGACTTTAGAAGAGGCTCCGTTTTCTTCCCGAGAGCGTATTTTCAAATAAAACTTGAGCTGCTTTTTCTTTTAACAGAACCCAACACAGCGTCAGACAAGAGCCTGTGTTCTTGTGGCCCTATAAACAGCGAACAAAAATTATTCTAGCGGTGCATTATGGTGAAAATTGTTGAGGACTTCTGGAATCTACCAAAGGGGATAGCAGATGCACAGATAAGAAATTAGCTTCCTAGGGTAAAAGTATTTTTCATATTGTATAAAGTGCTTTGCCTTCTCTGAGAAATTCACTCCAGCTTATTAGTAGATCTTGATATCATGACAATTTTGGGGGAGGAGAAATAGAAGTAGATCCACATTAACCTTTAAAATATACTCCGAACTTAACCCTAATATTTTTATGTAAAGCGGTTTTTGATGACTGTACGGTTGTAAGGCATTTGCTGCTCTGAAAGCTATTTCAATTTGATCCTATTTGACAGTAGTGATCTGATTTATTTAAGACACATCTGCAGAATATTTCAAACTGCAGTTATATGAAGCTTTGCTTTAAAATGCGGGAGCTTCTGTTTCCCCTTTCCCTCCAAATTATGCTTCATTGTGCTTCCTGGCTTCTGGCCTTAATTAGTGTTTTAAGAAAAAATATGTCATAACATGTCATAACATGTTGGGCATTAATGACACCATCCTACCTATGAAAAGGAACTCTGAGGTCAAACCTACAAGAAAGCAATGGCAAATCACTTCTATGTCTTTGCCAAGAATATTGTAAAAAAAATAACATTTAACATTTGGTTAAATTGTAACATTTGGTTTGCATTTGGATGCTAGATGATGAGACATCCTCCAATAGGAAAGTGGACTTTTAAGTGGTGGGAGAAAGTAAAGAACTCCATACATTGATTTGGAGGGAATAAAATCTATTAAACCACAAAGAAATCAGGCAACTCAGGATATCAGGATTGAAAAAATAGGTTTTTTTCTTTATAAGAACGCATAATAGGAACATGGAATATGAGAAGCATAAACTAAGAAAATAATGGATTTGTTAAAGCAAAAGCAAAGCATGCTAAAATGGATATTTTATGAATAAATAATATAAACTGAAATAGGCCATTTTAATTTAAATAATTACATAATATCATCGACTATTGAGAACTGATAGCTGCATTAGGTAACCCAAATGAAGAGATCAACTTCATAGGAAGAGTAGAACTACCTTCATTGAGACAGGTTATAACAATAGAATCTAGCAAATCTGCTTATGCTGTACTTCCCTCCCTTATACTCCTTATGAATCAGAGAGGTTCGTGAATCTGTCTGATTGATTTTTAAATATTATTTTGTTTCTGGGGTTTAAAAAACATTTCAAACACTTTGCCTGAGTAACGATTCTTGCATATTTCCATCGTGGTCACTGTCCTTATTATCTACAAAACATGAATTCATCTGTGTAGTCTCCCAAATATACCAGACAGGAAACAAAACAAGATGAACTAATTCTACTTTTTGTAAGGCTACATTAGCAGAATCTTACAAGTCTGAAAGTACAAATCTCCCACCTTGCTTTTTACCACTGATTATTTAGGATTATTTATTATTTATATTTCCTTTCTAACTTTCTCTGTCATTCAGTTGCAGGTTCCTCCCCCTTTTATCTGATAATTCCCTAGGCAATATCTCTCCCCCACCCCACCCCATTTCACATTATGAAAGAATAATGTGACAATATTACTCAAAAAAGATTTTGTGAGGTACTGTACGTGTTGGCAATAAACAGAAAGCTACTGCAGTTTAAAAATATACTACACCATTGTATATATCTACTGTCAAATAGAAGAGAACCCGTTGAAATGTCTATAGCTCTAGAGGAAGAGGGAATTAAAGTATTAACAGCTCTGTGTCATAGAAAATATGACTGGCTTTGAGACTGGAAAAGATTGGTATATATGCCAGTATAAAAGAAGGGATACAAAAGAATGTGAAAACAGTGAAAAGCTGTTGCAAGAATTGTTGATGATGGAGCAAGACAAACATTCTTCTTTAATATATACAATGGTTAGATTATAAAATGACAGGATTGTAAGAGAAGGTAGCTGGAATAAATTTAGCCTAGAAAAAATAAAGAATGACCTCTCAACAAGTAGAAACTCAAATATCTGGGCATGTGAAAGATGCAGATGAAGGCCTAAAAAAAACTCGTACGCTTGTCAGGGTTGAGGGAAATAGATGGAGAAGAGAATGGATAAAGCAGATGAATGGGATCAAAGAGATACTAGAATGTCCTTGGAGGACCTATGAATTAATATCAGTGACAGATTAGGAAGGCAAGCCTATGTCCATCCAGTCAGGAAGTAGTGACTCCTAGCTACTGTTCTATGTTTTGAGGTCAGCAAATTAGAAGTTCATAAATCCCCTCCATACTGCTTTTGAAAAATTGGGAAACAAGCAGAGGTGAGATAAAATATGTAACATTTTCTGTTTTCAATCTCATATTGTGAATTATTGCTATCCCTTTATTAAATGTGCTTTATAAATGCAAGTTCCAAACATCATTCTTCACACTGGCCTTCTCTAGCTATTTGTTGTATTTTTTGATTTCATGTGCATTTTTTTTTTAAAAAGGACCACAGGATTTATTTGTATAAATACATAGATGATTCTAGAATCTGAAATATCTGTTTAAATACTTTTCCACCTGGCAGTTAATAGTGCTGACATTTGTATACTGCCAGCAAGCACCCTGTTTGAATTTTTGTATCATTTCATAGTTTGCTAGTTTAATACGTATACTTAGTAGAATAGAAATAGTGAGTTGCCTACTCAATATCCCATTCATTTAGGTTGCAGCATTCAGTTTTCATAGTCTGAGAATAGCTAGTGAAGGAGAAATGTTACTGAAATTGTTCTTTCCTGTATGTGCAATTTTACAAATGAGGAAAAAAGCAAATATAATTGCAATTTTGTTCTTAATTATCTTCTAAGGAAATTCTCTTAAAGTAATGTGTAATCATTTACTCATCTCAAAGTATGTTGAGTCATAACTGGTCATCTGCAGAGTGGGCCTCTGGTTCTTTTTCCCCCAAGGGATCTCTACCATATTGACCTTGTTTCTCCCTTCTTGCTCCGTAGTGAGTTATCCATGACTGCAGAGGCAAAAAGAAATACAATATGACCTCAGTAAATAGCTGGTTCTGTGCAAGCAAGAACACATGTATCATAGGCAAGTGAAGGAAAATATATTGTTGTCTGTTGCAACAAAATAAAAAAAGGTCTATTGTACACCATTAATTACTTTATATTACATATAGAATAGAATAAAATAACAGAGTTGGAAGGAACCTTGGAGATCTTCTAGTCCAACCCCCTGCTTAGGGAGGAGACCCTACACCACTTCAAACAAAGATATTTTTATACACTAGATATAGTACTACATTTCATCAAATACTTGGAAAATTACTTCAGTTGGCAGATATATATTGTTGTCAGTTGAAGGTGGTGTACATGATATGGATTGTAAGAAATGAAGATTGAGAGAGGGGGTTTGGTTTTTTTTGGCAAAGCTTACATTTATACAAGATAAGAAACATGATCCTCACTAATAGGCTGCCAGCTTTACTTTTGTTAATTTGACATTAAAACCTGAATGTAATTGAATTTGCTGAATGTTATATTTCCAGTGTTCAAAAGTGTGAAATAACTGATTTGGTATATTTATACATTATTAAAAATATTTATTTCACTTGTTCCCCTCTTTATTTCAATGTGAAATTTCAATGTAAATCTAGTATAAGTTGTCATGCAGCCTAATGTAAATTGATATACATCTCTTTGTTTTCTCTCCATTGTAATTTCAGCAAAGAAAACTCTGATGATGTTACTAATACAACAGAAGATGGTACGTATAGTGTACTTTGATGTTTGAAAACCATTTGATAAATTAGTCAATAATGGTTTATGAGTAGCAGATATAGGATAAATCAATAATATGAATCAGAGATTGTATATAAAAGAAGAAGCAAAAAAAATCAGAAATGGACAGTTTTCCTACTTGAGAAATGTAAAAAGAATCAATATTAAAAACAGTCCAAATAGGTTTGTTAAAAAATGATTTGCTGGTCAGTGAGATAGCCAAGGTTCCTGTTTATGCAAAGTTATTTCTGAGTAATTTAGAGCCCATAATAATTTCTCTAAGATGCAGGCGAGGGTGTTAAAAAGACTGTTGCCATTTACCGTAAGCATGGGTATATATAGGTAATGTCTAAAGAGGGCTTGCCTTGAGTAGTGCAGTTAAAACTGAACTATGGCTGCTATGAAAAAGGTAAAGGTCATGCTGGAAATCTTTAGAAAAAGATAGAACAGTTGCCCCAGGATGATACATTCCAGATTTGTGGGACTTCCCTAGCTATAGGCTATGCTGGTTAAGGATTGTGAGAACTGAAGTCTCACACATTTGGAGAGCACCAAGTTGAGGAAATGGGTAACAACTCAAAGGGAATAATTTCATACAAATTTTTGTTAGCAGCTCTCTTGAAATAATATATGCATTTTTCTTAGAAATCATTGCATAAGATAGATACTTCATATCAGATAAGTCCCAATTGCCCTTTCTAAACAAAACAAAACAAAATTAATAAATACAATAGCTATATGTATGCTAACTTGGACCTTACTCCTAACTAAACAAGTACAAGTACAACTAAACAAGTAAATTTCCTTGGATAGTACCTGGGGGTGGGGGGAGCTAATTTCTTGCTATATATATTTATATATAAAAAAATTGTGCTGCAAATATATCATTGATAGCATTATTAGCTAGCAGTCCCAATAATATTTAAGATAAATTAATTCCTTTCATACCAAAATCATTTTAATTAAAGATGTTTAATATTGTTCTGTTAACTTCCCATAACATATGTACAGGAAGGATACTCAAGCTGTGTAAATTAAATGCTGTTAAGAGCAATGGGTTAAATTTTTCTTAAGCATTTTTCTTTTGAAGATGATGAAGTCATGCCAATACTTTTGTTTAACGTGTTTTAAAAACAACAAATTTGTTTTATAGAAGTCTCCTGTTCATATCACAGCATGTCCTCTTTGGCGAGTCACTCTCTTTGGATTCTCTACCTTCTGAGTCAGGCATGTTATTGCACCAACACTATATTTCCTGTGTGGTTAATATGGAATCAAAGATTCCATTCATAATAGGAAGAAAGGCATGGTTTCAGTCTATATAAGAGTTTTACATACAAATCAATTATTGATAAGCTTGAACATTAGTAGAAGGAAACTTACTTTATTATGCAGCAATGAAACATGCAACCATTGTGCTAAAAGGAGGAGGAGGAGGAGGAGGAGAAGAAAGAGCAGTAACAATAAGAGTAATAATTTGAAAATAGTCAACTGAAACCAATAATGTGATTTTTCTACTGGATAGAATAGACAGTAAAACATGAGAATAATATTTTTTTCTCTTCCCTTCTGTATTATTCTAAACTACTTGATAAAAGGAAATATAAATATATACAACATTATTAAAGAAATGTGATTTCAAAATTAATTATAATAAAAAAGTATGGATTTTAAAAACAATTGATGCTCTTGGGTATTGCTTTAAAGTGTTCTTTCTTTCTCCTTTGTGTGTTTGTTTTAAATATGAGCAGACTTTCATTTCTACAGTTTTGCATTTAAACACCTTAAAAAAGTTGTCAGCCTTGGAAGCCATAATTGTGAGGCATCTGTGGCTGCCACAAAATAGCACATGGGAACCAGGGAGGGGGGTTGTTCTCATATACTTAGAGGGGTTAGTAGACAAAACAAAATTCCTTCCAAGAGAGTCAAGGCCATCCTGACCAGCACCTGGAAGAGGAGTGCCAAGAGGAGAGAGGAAGTTGGATTTGAAAAGGGATTGGGGAATGTGACATGTGATGATGGTTTAGAGGTGGATCTATGATTTCTTTTGGGTGAGGAAAAACCTGGGACTTCAGATTCAGGTTTTTCCCAGATGTACTAACATGGTTCCTTTAATAAATTCTTACTTGGATATAATTGTGTCTGAGTGCTGAATGGACTATCGGAACTTAAATGGAACCCTGACAGTAACCTGAATCTACATTTTTAAACTTGGAAGCTCCCCGTTATCGAGGGCTGTCTGGGGTTCTGAGCCCCGTCTGTCATCCCGGGACCGGGTGATGGAAAAGGCTCAGGGAAGATGGAGGAGAAGATACTTGTGAAGCATATTTATGGTCTGCACGGAGTGCCGAAGAGAGTAACTTCTGATTGGGGGGGTGCAGTTTACTGCAAAATTTTGGACAGAATTCCTAAAAGTAATTGGATCCTCCCAGGGTCTTAGTTCCAGATTTCATCCGGCTATGAATGGGGCCGCAGAGAGAAGGAACGCAATGGTGGAAAAGTATATTAGATGTTATGTGAATTATCAACAGGAAAACTGGGATGAACTGTTGCCGTTTGCTGAATTTGCCTATAATAATGCAGTCCATAGTACTACTGGGTTGACACCATTCCAAATTAGCACTGGGAGGGAATTTGTGCCTATGCCTGAGTTGCCTGTAGAGCAACCAACTTCCACATCTTTAATAGATTGGATGGAGATGTTAAGAAAGGGATGGGTTAATACACAAAAAGCTTTAGTGGAAGCAGCTGAAAGGTACAAAAGACAAGCTGTTAAGCATCGTTCTTTGCAGCCTACTTTTAAAGTAGGAGATAAGGTATATTTGTCTACTAAATACCTTAAGCTGTGCATCCCTACCAAGAAATTAGGTCCCAGATTCTTGGGTCCTTTCCTTATTGTAAAGGTAATAAACCCAGTGACAGTTCAACTTAAGTCTTCCTAGGATATTGGGGAAAATTCATCCTGTGTTTCATTGTAGCTTGTTGAAATTAGCGATGCAATCAAGAATACGACCCCCAACAGCTGCACCTCCTAAGTCAGTAGTGATCGAAGGGGAGACCCACTAGGAAATGAAAAAATTTTTGGGTTTGAGTTTAGGGGGAGATTACAATACTTAGTACATTGGAAGGGATACCCTTTTCTGAAGCTACTTGGGTGAAGAGTTGGGATGTGAAAGCTGGTAGATTGGTTAATGATTTTCATGAACGGTTTCCTGAGAAGCCAAAGGGACCCCGGGGGGGGGGGAAAGAGGCGGTTAATGAATGTATAATTAACTCCTTGTAATTTGTTTACTTTAGGACGACTTTAAATTCTGGAAGGGGGGAAGCCTGTCAGCCTTGGAAGCCATAATTGCGAGGCCTCTGCAGCTGCTACATAATAGCACACGGGAACCAGGGAGGGGGTTGTTCTCATACACTTAGAGGGGTTATTAGACAAAACAAAATTCCTTCCAAGATGGCAGGCCATCGTGACCAGCACCTGGAAGAGGAGTGCCAAGAGGAGAGAGGAAATTGGATTTGAAAAGGGATTGGGGAATGTGGCATGTGATGATGGTTTAGAGGTGGATCTATGATTTGTTTTGGGTGGGGAAAAACCTGGGACTTCAGATTCAGGTTTTTCCCAGATGTACCAACATGGTTCCTTTAATAAATTCTTACTTGGATATAATTGTGTCTGAGTGGTGAATGGACTGTCGGAACTTAGATGGAATCCTGACACTGTCTCCTTTCTGCTGCTCTTTCTTTGACTTTGAGGGGAGAGGAGAATTGGCTTGGAAATGCTTTTTGCGCCGAGAACGGATGCTTCTGGGTGCCGTAATATTGCGTGGGTTCAGGCACCCATCCTCTTTTGCAGAAAATCAGGGATCCAGAAACTTTCATTCTTGGCGCAAAAAGTGTTTACCCTCAAACAGTAAGGTTGGTGGCAGGCAAGTGAGCAGCGCACCCAGGCCACGGATGGAGTTGGTTTCTGCGCCCGGCCAATTCAGATTCCACGGCGGTCTTACTGTTTAAAGGCAGGAATAAAGCCTTCAACTGAGTGAGGAGGAACTGGGTGTCCGCATAGGAGGCGGCAAGCACACAGCTGCTTGAGGCATTCAGAATGCAGTCAGCCTGTGGGAGAAGATGGTCTCCAGGGACACCAGGCCCCGCATACACTCACTGCCTCCTGTCCACGCGCCCAGGGAGCTGGATGGGGGTGGCCCCTCACTGGCTCTAGGGCGGCCCCACGGATCTAAGGCTGACCACTTTCCGGCTCGGATGGCTGCCACCGGGTTGTAGATCAGTGCCCGGTTGGCCTGGCCTGGGCTGAGGCACCACTGGCCACTCCTTTAGTGTTTCCAGTATGGCTCCATGGGCCAGATCTAACCATATCATGGGCCAAATCTGGCCCATGGACCTTGAGTTTGACACACCTGATATAAATGATCTCAAATTTGATACTTATAAAAAATAAAGAATACTTTCAAAGGGAAATTTTTCTCTTAACAAAGACAGACTCTCCATGGAGAATCAGATATGTGAGTATAGTTCTATATTAAAGGAGAAATATATATGTTAAAAAATCCATGACTTCTGAGACCACGAAACAACTTACTAAAATGTATACATCAGTCACAAATATCTTTGCCAACTTTTGATTTCAAAAAATATCACATATTTTAATTAAATAATAGGAGTATGCAATCAATGTTCATATTTGATTTGGAAGCGGTATTGAAGAATACATGGGTACATAAATGCAGCATCTCAGACTCATTAAATCAGTTGAGTCCATTTCTAGGAGTGCACATGATTTTACTGTGATTGTGGAAATAGATGTAGCTTCTTCGATAAACAGCAGACAGGTGCCATGTTCATATTTTTTTACATCCTGAAGTATCTGTTCCAAGTTGAATCCTAACACAGCGAGTCAATTTGCATCATACATTATTGCTACCACCCTGTTAGTATCATAAATTTAATATAGATGTGCTATTTTTCTTTTACCTTCAATTTTCTTCTTGCATTGAATTTTCTCAGCTGTTCCACAGTTTCTGGAAGATGAATCTTGTATGCATAGCGATCACGCTCCTATAAACAGTCATGTATTTTTATTATATTCAGAAGTATTTTGCAAACATGAGACTAAAACACTTTTTATATATAATTCGGAATAAACTGAAAAATTAGTCTCCATTATTTATACATTATCTAACTACTCTTGATTTCAGAGCACATAAAAAGCTATTTGCAAAGAAGATGGTATGAGATGGTATGAGCACTTGTCCCTCTGATTAGATATTGCTCTGCTTAGTGAATAGGGCTTGAGAATATATATTTATGGGTATCAAAGATTAATAGCAGCCAGCTATCCTCTTATGGGTTACAAACTTTTCCCAGTGGAATTATCAGCACAGGTTTCCCTAGTTTTACGCTAGGATTATGTTCTCTTAAAACATTTTATAAAGTGAATTCATATAAACAAATTGTTGAACTGATGGAAAAAAGAAGGCTGTAGGATATAGTATCAAAACATTATTTCTATCTTTTTTATAGCTAGATTTGTAATGCATATGGTTATCATGGCATACAAGATATGGAATGCATCAAGGCACTATGGATCTTATTAATGCTGTTATGTTATGCCTAGTACATTTGCCAAAGACCAGAGATCTTTCACCAGCTTTGTTGCAACATAATTATGTCCAACTTTGTTTCAGTGTTAAATTCCTTCCCGTTTCATTTTGAACACCAGGACTGTACAAGATGTTGATGGCTGTTTTGATCCCATAGTAACAGTAGTAGTTAATTGCAGGTATAGAAGAAAGTGGGAGACAAGATACACAACTAAAATGACAGCAGTAAATGATGGGAAATGCATGAAAGTTTTGGTGGGAAAATGTTCAAGTGGTTTTGGTGGAAAGAATTTGAATCTATTTCCAGACCTTTGGTGCAAATTGACTATGTTGGCCCAAATTGATATACTGTACATATATATACATACATATGTACATTCATATGCATTTATAAAGAGAATTCTTGGATGTAATAGATCAATTGCATAGTAGTGAATTTGTTTAAAGGAAATTCATGTAAACTTGTAATTAAAAAAATACCACTGATCTAATAGCTAAATAGAACAGCTCCTATAAATAAGATAAATTCTTAAGGATGTTCTGAAATAACTCTGATCATGGAAATGTAGGATTATTTACTACAGTTTAGATACTATGCCAACTGAAACTTTATTTTTAAGCGACTGTCTGCTTTGGATAATCCATGTAGTAATGCTATACAAAACAAACTAAGTAACAAATATCTTTGCAGATCTTTATCTGCTGTGAATCTTTATTTGATTACTTTGCCTTTGAATTTTATATTACTGAGTTCTAACATGCAGTTATTTTAGTGATATCTTGGCTGAATGTTTTCCTAATATTTAATTTTACTACTTTTTATTATTCGATTTTTGAATTGAGCTTTTTATGTATTTTAGAAAGGTTTAATCTGTATATTTTAAATTAATAGAAAATATGAATCAAAATGAATTAAAGCAAATATCGGATTTTAGATGTAAAAAACTTAATATTCTGGAAAAAATTGTTATCCTAATTTTTTACAAAAAAATCTTTACTCTCTATTTTTTTTAAAAAAGAAATAAACAAGAGTGAAGAAACGATTTTATGTTTATGTAAGAAAGATGGTTCAGGGTAAAATTATCAATAGAGCTACCTATTCCCATACAATCTTCCCAACGGTTACAGTCCTCTCAGGGTTACCTTTGTAGGCTTTTGCCACAAATATGTTTAATATCAATAGCAAATGCCCCTTTTTTGTGGCATACTTCATCTGGTATCTTAGTAGTTTAAAATATACTTTTTTACTCAAATTTTAACAATTTAAACATTTTAGTTTTAATATCATTTTACAATTTTAAGTGAATTTAGAATTGTATTTATGTATTCCTATAAGTTACCCAGAACAATGGATACTTACCGAATAAGTGCAATAAATTATTGCATAAATTATCAGTGGATCTATAAGAATGTAATTCATGTTAGTAAATAAATAAATTGGATCTTTTAAGATTTATGTTCTCCGTACCTTCAGCCAAGGATGATTAAGTGCCTCATAAACAGTTATTCTCTCAGCTGGGTCAAGCATAAGCATGCGCCGAACTAGATCTTTGGCACTTTCAGATATATGGCTCCACTGTCTGGGATTCATCTAAGTTTAAAAAAAAAGAATTTAAAACTAGGCACGATGGTAAGGTACACCAGGTTTTTCATGTTTGTACTTTTTGTAGCAACAATATGTTGAAGTTAAAACCCCAGAAGTTAAATAAGTGTCATTTAAAACAATAATTTACTTTTAGATTGAATAGACATATTTGAAACAGAAGAAGAAATCACTGCAATGTCTGATTAGAACATTAATCAAGATGTAATAAAATAGTGTCATTACTTGATATACCAGGTTTGTGAGCACAACAATTTCCTGATTTCCACCAAAAATATATAATCCACATTTTCACTATTACTGAATCAGGATCACTTTACAAAGCTAATATATTTTAGGTGAAATTAAACTAATACAAAATGTTAGCAAGTAATTAATTGACAAAATTTGCTGGTTTTGAAAAAATGGTTTACAATTTCTTTATAGAAAGTAAAATATGCATACGTATACATAGAACCTATAGAAATCAGATACAGAAGATTTGAGTCAACAAGGCTCAACTAAGGCTATGAAAAGACAAATGCTAAAGATGTTGCTCAAATGTGGTAGCCTTAGAATTATATATGGCCAAGTGGATGACTTCCTACAAGACAGTGAGAAAGACCACAGAAAGATCTTGGTCCTAAATGGAACAAAATATCTGTTGAAGTAATTGACTCTGAAATTATGAGAACTAAAAGTTTCTGGAGGTCACTATGGGAAGAATGATGTGTAACAATCTCAACCTGAGAATAAGTACTAGAATATTTAAATAAGCTCTAAAAACAAAATAGTAAATTTGAAACTAGGTTTAATGTTAAACCAAAACCAAAATGAACATGGAGATGAAAAGTCAGAATTTTTGGCTTATTTGATATTGTTTGGGGATTTAAAGGGTGGGCACAGGAGCAGTCACTTTCTTTCATTCCTATCTTCTCAAATCTCTCCCCAAAGGGCTGAAGTTGCCCCTGCAAATTGTGACTTTGGGATATAACAAGAAGAATCCCATTTTAAGAAAAGTTATATTTATTAAATTTAGCAGCATGATCTTGGGGGTGCTGCGAGTTGTATATTAGTTGTGAGACATTGGTGATCTTTGCTGTTCTATGCTATACCTAAAAATATTGGTATAAATTGAAAAAAAATGTTTTTCATTGCTGTACAATCTGGAAAGTTTATTAAAACCTTCAAACTTCAAAATTTGCATGTAGGGAATGGAATATCTTTTATTGGGTAAAATTTGCATGTAGAGAATGGAATACATATAGCTATGTTTTGAAGAGTGAAGTAAATATGTCAGATATATAATTGAAATCAAAACAAAGTTATTACTGAACAGTATAAAAGGTCATGGAGAAGAACTTGTGGAAGTGATGTCACGGCTGTCTTTAGATGACCATCTGGCGGCCGTCGCCAGGGGGGCTTTCCACCAGGTTCGCCTGGTGCGTCAGTTGCGCCCCTTTCTGGAGCGGGATGCCCTACGCACAGTCACTCACGCCTTGGTCACATCCCGCTTGGACTACTG
>JANHFL010008274.1:30184-40826 GCA_032468155.1 Oxyrhabdium leporinum
AGTTTCCCCCCCCTCCCCCCCAATGAAATAATTGATGAAGAAAGCACCATGTTTTTCTGCCTTGAAATACATTATAATTTTTTAAAAACTTGCTTGGGTGAAAATTAAAACTTTTTTTCAAAATTAAGATTAAATTATTTTTACTTTAATCATGAAAAGTGTCCCAAAACTACTTGCAGCTGACTAGTGTTTTGTCACTGACCAGTTTAATCTGAAAAATGAAAGCTCCATTTCTTGTCTACAAGTTTCTGTATGTAACATATTTTTTCTTTTGTGGATTGGATTTGTGCCTGGGGTTCATTCAGTGCTCTTGTATTACTTATATAGACCAATCTTGGATATCATCACAGCATAGAAAGTTATTCTAATAACATTTTGCATTGCTCCAAGGAGCAGAATGTCCTTTTGCTGACAACTGATACTGAACTTCTAATCTTGGTTGCATTTTTAAACATGCTGAAACTACCTTTATAGAGAGTATTACATGTGTTGTTCCTAACACATTTTGTAATAAAATTGTTTATAAGGAATCCGGAGTGGTGAGTGGTGTGATTAAAAAACTTGTTGGTTGTTTCAAACTTTTCTGGGTAGTAAAAAAATAAAAGGATTACCTATCATTCCAAGATCTTGCTCCAAACTGGTAAACAGCCTCAAAATGGCAAATGCAGTTCAGTATCAGAAAGTGCAGACTGATGTATGTGGGTGTACAAAATGCATATTTCATGTGTACATTTGAGCAGGCCATGATTAATCAGGAAAGGGATTCTGAAATCGTGCTGAAAGCCATCCCATTAAGTTACAGCATTTTAAAGCATAGTTTAGCACAATTCGAATGAATGTCAGGCCTGGAGGGAGGCAAGGATACTGCTGCTGAAATAGGAGTGGGGTTTTGCCATTAGCAGCTCAGCATCATCTACTGAAAGGATACATTGCTGATTAGAAGGTAACTTCAGTGCTATGATCAGTGTGTCCTTGAAAAGGAAAAAAAAACTACTTCTGGCAGCAGTACTTTAGAAAGTGTGTAATTATTGTACGATACCAAAATAGCATAATGAAAAGATTTCTTACTTGACATGAGAAGAAAGGGGACAACTAATTTATGTTAGTAATACCAGTACAAATTTGTTTGAACCAATATGGGGAAGTTATTGAACCAGGATTGTCTGTCTCTCCCTCTCCCCTTTTCTCTCCCCCTATCCTATCTCACAGATATGGGGATTATGCAGTTTTTTGAATATTGTTCTGAATGTGCCCTTCAAGGAACAAAACCCAATATTGCAGTTCAGCAGCTGCTGTAAGAGGAATCCTTTTTGTGGACTCTAAAGATTGACAGCAGTGGCTGATGACCAGTGATGAGGGTAGACTCCCTTCTGTACAAATACTGCTTCAAACATTTAGCTCCCCTAACTAAACATAGTGCTTTTTTTTTTTGCTTTGCAGCTGTGAGTGAGCATTATGCAAAAGCTATTGGGTGTTCATTGCTGCCTTTTATAAAGTGTAACATAACTACTTCAGAGTTATATTATGAGGCATCACAAGCCAATGTCATTGGTAAGTGTGGGTTATAATTTATGAACACTGTACCTGATATCACTGTTTTCTTTGCTTCCATGAAAGCTTGTTTACACTATTATCGTGTCTTCCCCACATGAAATAAAGTGTACAAAGAGTAGTACATATTTATTGCAGTGGCTAGGTTTGACAGAAATATGTTATAATAATTGATAAACAATAAAAAGCATTGTACCTGACATATTGCAGCCTTCGGGCGTTCTTTACTGCTTAAGCTTTCTCTGTACATTTGTACAGGTCATGCGAATCAATGATATAATTGCAATATGTAATGCCAGTTTTAAAGAACTCATATTTGTCATATTAAGTTCTATGGCTTTAGTCATTCCATCTCTACAAACAATTCCTTGAAATTTGCAGATGCACTCTGTCATTTTGTACAGTCATAGTGAGGACATCTAAGTAGCTTTGGATGCCTCAAGGATATTCTTGTAGCACCTGGTCCATTGCTTTCTGCCAAAATGCTGGAGCTGATACTATTTCAGAAACAATTCTATTACATAATGTAGTGCGGAACATCATGGAATCTTCCTTCCATTTCCACCTGTAAATAAATATTTGCTACATCTATTTGTTGAAATGTCCCCCAGCAAGCTTAATATAAATTTTCTCAATTCTAGACAAGGAGTATTGCTCAGCCTGTTATGGTGGATTAATGATAGCTTTAAAATCACCACAGATCATGATAGTTCTGTTTTGTTTTTTAGAATTGGAAATACATACTGTATATAGGACATTGAACTCAATCAACTTTTGAAAGAGTTCCTTTAGCTATCCTGTCCAGCTCAATACATACCTTTTTGTATTATAGTGTATGGTACTGGACATGGGTTGTGAAACTTGGATGTGGCATTTTCTTGTAGCACGATTCTATTGTTGACATGCTTGAGACAGGGACAGCATCATTCAGTATGGTTTTCGGCTTACTCTTGGTGATAGGAAGTGAAGCTGGCAGTTTGCTGATTGATTTCAGTCCAATAGCAACTTCTTCAACAATAATAATCCACCTGTTTTCACATGTAAGTCCAATAAACTTAACACATTGCTGGTTATTGTATCTTTCATTTACAGATATCACTGCAGTGAGAATTATCTTTTCTCTGTCATGCATTTTAATTGTGTAATTTCTGTTGGCTTTAGTATTTCAGTTCAGAATTTGAACGCTGTTCAATTCATGCTGTAATACAACTCATACAGCAGAACTGGGGTCCAATTGCACTGAAATGATTTTGCAATTCACTTCTTTCATGGGCCATATTGCTGGTCTTATGCCACTTTTTATTATATAAATTCCCAGATTAACCAGTTCTATATATTTGTTTAAATCTTATCCTAGCTCAGTGATGGCGAACTTATGACACATGTCAAAGCTAACACACCATGATGTTTGAGTGCCATCGTTTATTTACCTGACAACTGTTCTTGAAAGTATGACCCTTTCTTGTGTGGTTTTCAGAGGCTGCACAAGAATGGAATGTGCTGTCGCATGGCCTCTGGACCTTGTAGAAATTGTACAAGAGAGCCATGCTGTCATGTGGCCTTCAGAGTATCCCCAATCATGTGAGAATAGTGCATGCTTTCAGACAATTTCTAGAAATGGTGAAGGCTGCATGATAGTGTGGTGTACTTTTGCACAGTCTCCAGACCCATCCAAAGTTCTGTAAGAACACACCCTATTCTCACATGATTTTTGGAGGCTCTGGAGGCCATGTGAGGGCACACCCCATTCTCATGCGGCCTCCTCAGTCTCTGAAAGTCATGCAAGAATGAGTTTTTAGGGGCTACAGAAGCTGTGAAAGAACATTCTCTGAAGCTACTTCCAGAACAAAGGCCTCGTGTCACCCTGAGTAGCTTCAGGCAGGCTGCAAGAGCCTGTGAACAGAAAGAGAACAGTATCTGAAGGTAAGCAGTGCACAACAAATCATGGGGACTGCTGGCCTATGGGAGAAATCACACAGTTCCTCAAGGCTTGTGTGCCTTGGGAAATGGCAAAAGGTGGCCCTGTTGAGTGGCAGTGACAGTGGTTGTACTAGGTTTTGTATACCATTATGGTGTAGGGTTTCCTGCCTAAGCAGGAAGTTGGGCTAGAAGACCTCCAATGTCCCCTCCAACTCTGTTATTCTATTTCTATTTCTAGGTGGCCAAGCCTCAATGCTGCTATTAAATGTTGCTGTTCAGGGTGTCCTAGATTGGGTGGAGAGAGAGAGAGAGAGAGAGAATTATGACAGGCCAGCAGAATCAAGTTAGGCATTTTCCAAATTTTTGACATGCTGAGTCCAAAAGGTTTGCCATCATTGTCGTAGCTGATGGCCATCATTGCACTGTGGTTACAAATTCCAGAGTTTAATTACATGTTGTAAGGGAAAAAATACTTCCTTTTGCTGCCTGGCATCTCCCACCACTCAGCCTCATTCAGTGACCCTTGGATTGACCCAGGAATATAGTATTATGAATGATGGCAATAAATACAATGGAATCCCTTTTCCGTATGCAATTTTGTATACTTATTTCAGTAACTTCCCTTATTTTTTCCCCCTCCCAAATAAACATGCCGATTTTTCCTCATAGGATATTGCTGAAGCCCTTTGTGAGGTATGGTAGCCAGAATATGGATTTCCTGTCTTCTCTGGTAGTATATATAAACTAGATATGTATGAAAATGTTGCTACCTTAACTCCATTATCTCTCTCTTTATCAATGCAGTCAGCTTCAACATCATCTGTTTATATGTGAGGCAGGGGCATCCTGAAAGGAAGTTCAAAACAGGTAATATGATAGATTTGACATCATGATGCAAGTCCTGATGTACACATGCCAGACACATGTAAGAGGAATGTACTGCAATGCCATATGCACCATCTAACCTATTTTGACACCCATCCAACCTGGGGCTGCTACTGCTACTGTTTTTTGCAAGGAAGTGCATAATGTCACATAAAGTTAGGCCCACAGATGCACCAAAATAAAACCAGTCTTAATCACATTATAAAACCATTACTGTTATTTATAAACTATAGCTCTGAATTATTACATTTATAACAAAATTACGTGAATAACAATGTCTTTTTAATACTTAAGACAGTGTGCTAAATCAGCCACTGCAGCTAATTTTACAAATCATAATTAATACAAACCATAGATTAATGAGAACACATCTATTGACATTTTTCTTCCATGATAATGACCCTGAGAATTTTGAATTTAAAAAGAAATTATAATGTTAAGCCAATCTGCTTTATCTTATGATGGCCAATTTTGTCATCCTGATATGATGGACATTCTTAGCCTAGACAGTTGGCGATGAGCGAGCAGCAGGAGAAGGCAGAGATCTTGGAAAGTGTAAAAACACCTCCTTTAGTATATTTGGATCATCTTTAATAACTGACATATGTGACTCAACTGTAGGCAATTGGCAAATAATATTGGTATGCTGACAGGCTCCACATGCTACCTAGCAGAACACCATATGTAAAGCACAGACAAAAAAGTGGTTTCACACTACATGCTGCTAACTCAAATCAAGCTACTCTGCAGAAATAAGAGCAGCTGTTTATGTTAATTCTCTGTAGCATGTCTGTGTTTTTATCTCAGTGATCCTGGGTAACTGTTCCATGTGCACAAGCAAAATGCATAGCAATGAAAATGATCTTCCATTGCAGCTGATGCATATGAACATCAAACTAGGAGGTAAGGGGCTACGAATTAGGTAGGCAATTGAAGCCCTGCACTTTTTGTCTGTGTGCAATATAAGTGATGCACAGTTATCACAAAAGGGGCACAGTTTGGATTGCGTTGTCTTGCCTGCCATTTTGAAATCAGTACCTGCCATTGTGGCTACCCCTGGTGTGGATACCTCTGTATAATATGGCTTCCAAATATTTGTTTTTAAAAACCCACATGTTTATGGTCCTCCGGATTTTTAATGTATGATACAATGTGCTTGGTATTGCTAAAGACTTGACCATGGATGTTTCTTCTTGGCTTTTGTTAAATCACTAATCTCAGAGTGGCTAGATAAAAAGGCAGAAACAGCAGTAGGCCTGCATGTTTGTGGATTCAGTAGATACCTGATGATATTGTCTCCTGAGATTGAAGTCCTGCAATCAATGAAAAGCAGAATCACGTCTCAGATAGAATCTTGTTCAAATTCAGTTGGAGCACAAAACTTTCTGGATCTTTTAAAGGAATGAGGTGGTGGCTTTTTTTAGTTGACCACCAAGCAGGTACCACATTTTCAGTTTCTTTCTTATTGGAAATCATCAAGTACAGGTAGTCAGTTGTTTTTCAACAGAGTTCAAACTCTCTATCTGGAATTGAACTCACAGATCCTTGCATTTTAGATAAATGCAGCACATTAGCTTTAGGAGTTATCTGGTCCTGCTATACAGAAATTACAGAAGAGATATTGAGAAACCTCTTACATGGGGATCTAACATAATGTCTACAACTGCTTTGAGAGCTTAAGGGAAGATGGACTATACATACCATTCTAACAGTTTCTCGACATCTACAGAAAGTAAACTAAATGAGTCCAGCCTAAAAGAAACACTTTTTTTAGTCATGGGTGCACACTTGGAATTTTGAGAGTTTGTATTGCATCTCTTAGAATAAAGGAAAACACTCAATTATTTTAAACTCTGAATAGAATTTTTTATAGAATAGAATATAATTTTTTATTGGCCAAGTGTGATTGGACACACAAGGAATTTGTCTCCGGTGCATAAGTTCTCAATGTACATACAACCAAGTGATAGGTTGAATATCATAGATCATAGTTACAATCATTAATCATAAGATACAACATGAAGTGATAAATCATAAATACCAATAGGAGAAGGTAGTAGGAAAGATGAAAAAGAGGAGAAGATGAGAAAGATAAGAAGATGAGAAGGATAATATCAATACATTCCCTACTACATGGGTAAATATCTTTAGGCCAAAAACAGTGCTATATGAATAAGGTGTTCAGCAGAGTGATGGCATTGGGGTGGTGGTGGGTGGTGGAAACTATCTTTGTGTTTGTTTTGTCATGCAATGCCCTATAGCAGGGGTGTCAAATTCACAGCCCACGGGCCGGATGCGTCACATGCTAGCCAGGGGTGGACTTCAAATAATTTAACAACCAGTTCTCTGCCCGGTTGTTGGGTGGGCATGGCCATGGTGGCCCTGGCCTAGTCGGCCTCCTGCACTACCCTGGGAGTGAAAATGGGCCATGGGGGGGGCTTTTTTGCCCTCCCCGAGCCTCCGCACGGGCCCTGCACTTACCTGTGATCCAAAACGGGACATGTAGGGACTCCTGGGAAGGGCGGAGTGGGGTGGGCGGGGCCAGGCAGGTGTGGGATTTGCCGGTTCGCTGAACTGGCCATAAAATTAAAAACTGGTTCACTCAAACCAGTGCGAACTGGTATCAGCCCACCGCTGATGCTGGCCCCACTCCTGCCCGGTTTAGCGAAGGGGACAAAAGTCCTGATGCGTCATGTGATGATGCCATGACGATGCGAATTTGACACTCCTGCCCTATAGCAGCATCCAGAGGGGAGAAGTGGAAACAGTTTATGTCCAGGAAGTGAGGGGTCTGTATTTATTTTCTCAGTCCGCTCTCTGGGTTGTACAGTGTACAAACCCTCAATGAAAGGCAGGCTGGTTGTAATTCTTTTTTTCTGCAGCTCGAACTATCCACTGAAGTCTATACCTGTCCTATTTGGTTGCTGTGCCAAACAGACAATTACTGAGGTACAAATGACAGACTCAATAATTCCTCCATAGAACTGTATCAGCAGATCCTTAGGCAGTCTGAGCTTTCTGAGTTGATACAGGAAGAACATTCTTTGTTGTGCCTTTTTAATGATGGTTCTAATTTAGGTGTCCATTTCAAGTCCTTGGAGATAATAGAACCTAGAAACCTGAAGGTCTCTACTGTTAATACTGTGTGGCCTACTATTGTAAGAGGTGGTAGAGCAGGAAAGCTTCTTCTGAAAGAAAAATGCTTTCTCCTAAACTCTGAGTAAAATTATTTCTATAAATGCAAAGTCAATCAAATTTACTCCAATGGGTGAAAGACAAGAGAAGAAAGTGGTCTGGAGAGAGTTTCTTCTGAAAATGTAAGTTGTGTTTTACAGTTTTAGAATATATTTGTTGGCAATATTACAGTCTCCTATGAATGCACATCAATTGCATTCCTTCCTCCTTGGAAGAAACCCATTTTCTGCAATGAAATTGGAAACGAGCTGCAATTTAAGATGTGCTTCCAGGCAATATAAATCATGACTATATTTCCTGAGTGGCCTATACAGTTTCATTGCACCTAAAGGAACATGGGATTTATTTCTCAGGTGTATAAGAATAGAGAGGGAAAAACAATGCTGGGCAAAATATATGACTATATGTAAGGGAATAATTTGTCTCGAAACTTCAGTCATACTGTTTTGTTCTTTACTGATAGATTACGTGACTCAGAATGCAGGTTTTATGAACCAGTAAAACCTGAAAGTGTTTCTTATTAGATTACAGGTGAACGCTTCAGGTGAAATGAGCTAGCTTTGCATGACACCCTTACCTATGGGTGAGTTAATAAACAGCATTTATACAACATCCCATACTATAAAAAAACTATGTGGGCTGCTGCAGCACAACTTGCTAATATGTGGTGGGTTCACTCATAGTTCAGTACTTCATACATCAGAATTGTTCTTGGTCTCTTTGCAGTTCAGGTTCCTATCTTATATCTAATCTGTCTAACAAAAATTCTCCATGATTTTTATAGATGGGAATTTTTTCAGAGCTTTGCGAAAATATCTGGTCTGGATTACTATTTCACCCATATTATTTATTTGAAGTGACTTTAATATGGTACTTGTTGGGCTTTATACTTCATCTGATGTTCACATTTTAATTGAGGTTTTTTTAAAATTAAATAATATTTATAATTTAAACAGAAAGCAAAGTGCCAGTACCTATGTTCTGCCTCCTCACATAAGGCCCATAGGAGCTCTTAGAAAGTGAAAATGGCAGGAGACTACAGATACTTATTTTGAAACATGCTCACTTGCCTCCTGCCCCCCAAGAAAAATCAAGGGAAAAAAAAGGTTAAAATAATGGGTTGGAAGCAGATATTGGTAGGTTAAAAAACAACCTCTCCATGTTGCCTTTAATAAGTGGATGTAACTTGCAATGCCTACCACGGCAGCCAATTGTAAGGTTTCCCATAACTTTATCATGGTATCAAATATGCCCATCAGACCATCAGTTAAGAGGAAATATCTTGCTTTGGAAATCTGGAGCCCTTCAACCGCTGAATTATTAAACAATTTTGTGCATAAAATGGAAAAAAAAAACAAATTAAGGGAGAGATGAATTGGACATCCTGCCTATACCACCTCTGGTGTTATAATTTCATTACTCTAGCTGCTGCAGCAACAGCAACAACAATTGTAATACAGCCAGTGTAGTGAAATAGTTAAGATTTTGGAATAGTAGCAAGGATAACTTACTTCCTCAATAGTGAAAGCTGATTGGGTGACTTTGGGTCAGCTACTCCCTCTCAGTCCCATTGACACACGAGATTGATGTTGTGAAGAAAAGTATGAAGGAGTGCTGTATATTTTCTTTGAGCTCCTGAATAAAAAGCAGAAAAGCTGAATGAGAATCAAATAGTAAATAAAGTAGCACAATGTGGTTTCTATAATAAAATGATATGAAATCCTATTTGAAGAGGATGTAATCTGTAACTGCGGGTTCTTCCCTGCCCTTCAAAACTTTGGCCGTGGCCTCTTGAACAACTCTAAAACTTGCTACAAAATTAGAATTCTTTATATATAAGAAAGCAAAATTATGAAGTTACAGATGAAGAACCTGTATGCATAGTGTTCATTAAATCAAATCAAACCAATATTAAATTTGTTTGGCCTCACTAAATTCTTTGTCTTGGCCAGCACATTTTGAATACCATCCCCAGCATGCTACTCAAAGACCAGGTAAAGCTCTCGTGCCAAAGCAGGGACTCATCTCCATCTTTCACATAAAGAGGTGATTTTGGACAGGCAGAGATCACTGTAGGCAGGATGCAGCAATGAGAAAAGGCCCAAATCTATTTAATTTCCCTTTCACTACAGACAGTGCTCATCTGCAGTACTGCACCTTCTGGAAGTTCATGGCTAGAGCACTCTGCCACATTAGTTCCCACTGACAGAGTATATTAAGAAATATACTATACTGGCAATTGATATTAACAAATCTATTCTTAATGATGATGGTGCTATGTATCCATCAGGATTAGTGGCCATTGATAGCCTCATTCTCTATAATTAACCATATTGAAACCAGTTGAAAAGTGGGCTTACAGTACATGAGTTAATGCAGCAACTGAATAAAAGTAGGTTAATTATATTAATCTCCTTTGCATTAACAAAGTTTGAAATGCCCTTCTGTGATTTGCCAGATTCCCAACACAAATGATTGCTGTACTGGTTTTTATTAAAAGTATTTATACTTTATTCTTCAGTCCAAAAGATGGACAGGGTGATTAAAATATAATATAAATTAACCTTTGTCCTTTTAGGCTTAACATTATAAAAAGAAAAATATAGAAAGAGAAACAGACGAGGAAGATAAAGGAAAATTAAGTTAGTCAAGGAACCAATATCTGATGGCAAACTATTCCAGGAATGGCCAGCTATGGTAGAAATGAGTGATTTGGGGTGTTATGGATGAGTCCATAATTTCTGAAGCAGGTCTTGCCCTTCCTCACGGGACAGTTAATTGCCTTGGCCACCATGATGAGAGACCTTCAGGTCAACTAGTCACAGCCACAATACAGGACAATGGTAGCCCATTGCTTCATCTCTCCAACTCCAGCTATCAATTCAAAGAACTCTGGACAATGAATCATCTGTGAAGCCCTCTCTTTTTACCCTATGTCTCATTTGCTTGGAGTAGCACTGGGATATGGATAAATCTAACAAGTTTTTAAATTCCAGGAATTTTGTTCCATTATGGGGATTAAAAGGGTGTCTGCAGTCAGCTATAATATATATATATATATATATATCTCCTCCCAACCCACCACCCAGCC
>JANHFL010008275.1:0-14624 GCA_032468155.1 Oxyrhabdium leporinum
TTGATTTTGCTTGTCAGAAGGTTGCAAAAGATGATCACATGACCCTGGGATCTTGTAACTATCATAAATACATGCCAGTTGCCAAGCATCCGAATTTTGATCACATGTCCACGAGGATTCTGCAATGTATGAAAAATGGCTATATGTCACTTTTTTTCACTGCCATTGTAACTTTGAATGGTCAGTAAACTAGTTGTTGTCAGTCAAGGACTACTTGCATGTAATAAGTTAGGACCCACAACTTGTCCAAATAACTCATTGCCTATAGTGTCTCTGATTTACTAGGACTTATCCATGACTATCCTTTTGATCTCTGGATTTCCATAGAACATAACAACACTTAGAGCCAATGACTGAAGACTGAAGAGAAATATGTCTTGGACTAATTACTTCAGGGAAGAATTGGCTCATCAAGACACAGCTTGCTTCAATATACAATGGATTCAAGGTTTGCATATATCAAAGAGTGGAAGGCCACCTTTTAAGAATGTTGTAGTTTAATCCCACATTACAGATCTAGCATAGAGCAGGAAACAAATCAGACATTTTCAAGAATCCTTCCAATTCTATGGACCCACTGAGGCAGCAAGATGACATGAGGGAGCAAAGAACCAAAAGGATACCCAACTGGGGAAACCTGAGGGGAAGTCCACTGCCCCAAAGGGTTTCTAACATACGTTTCATCCAGATAAGATAAACGTATTTTATTTTTATAACTTCGAGGAATAATCGATGGGTTCCTGGATTTAAAGCAGCCAACAGAAAGCTCAGCCGCCTCCACCTTTTTAAATGACAGAATATCAAAGACCGCATCTTAATGTAAGGATACCACGCCAACATCAAAGCAGAAAGGGCTAATTCCCTAGCAACGAGAAATGCAAAACGTTACACGCCAGCACTTAGAAAGGGGAAAAAAAAATCACAACCATTACTCGAGTACTCCAACAAGCCAACTGGGCACAAAGTACTTCCAGACTTCACCACGCTAATCGCGTCGCCGATCGGGAACGATTAAGTGACCTGCCGGGCTGGGTAGAGCCAGAAACGGACAGAATCGTTTACATACATTATTCTGGCTTCCCAAACCCTCCGCCTCGGTCTATCATCGGGGACCAAAGTAGGTCCGCGAGGGCTTCATCGCCTCGAAGAAATCACGGGGGTGGACGGAAAGGGAGGAGGGGAGGTGTAAGGACGTTGGAAGGTCCCTTGGCTAAAGATCTCTTGTTCCCCCCCCCAAAAAAAAAGGGGGGGCAGATTTTATCGACACGGACGGCGCAATCCGTCCTGTTTGGAAAGGCACCAGCACCGATTCTGGGAAGGGAAACCCAAGGCTCCCCTTTCAAGATATCAGCTGAAGCCCGAAACCCGAAGTGGTCGAAGCAAGCAGCCGGCCTCCTATTACGGACAATAGAACCAGGACGCAGATCTGGAGAACACCCGGAGGGTGAGCCAGCAAACGCCCCAAGCTTCGTGAAGCCTCCGGTTTGAGGGAAGGGGGCAAAAGGCATACAAAGTCAGGGATGGCCGAGGATGCCGAGGCCACCAAGGCGGCGGGCGAAAGCGCACCTGCTGGTAGTCTTCGTCCCTCGGGCGGAAGGCGTTGGGCACGGGTCGCAGGCTGAAGCTCAAATGGGGGAGCCCGTGCAGCCACGATGTCCACCAGGGCGCGAGATACTCGGCCCGCGCCGCCAGCAACATCGCTCCCGTCCCTGCTTGCGGCACCGGGCCCTCCAAGCATCCGCTCGCGCCCGCTCGCGCCGGTCCACTCCGCACACCGGCCGGGGCCCTGCCTCCCGCGTGCCGCCTCGCGGAGCTCGCCCGCCAGGCCCCGCCCCCTCTTTTCTTTTCTTGCGAGCGGCAAAGGGCGCGGAAGCTTTAAGGGTTGCAGCCGACGCCCCCTACAGAATGCCGGAGAAGGTGCTCAAACTGCTCGGGGCTCTCTTTTTTCCCCCGGTCAGTCGGGTGCACAAAGGTTTGCTTGCCCGTTTCCAGGCGAAAATGAAGAAGGGTTTCCGCCCCCCCGCCTCCAGCCTGGAAGATGTCCTCACCCGTGGGAAACTCACTCATGCCAAGTTATGAGGATCGCATAGGAGTATTTCAAGGAGGGTATGCGTGGGAGGAGCAGAGGGGTGGGGGTTACTGCTCCGGCCACTCCCGCCCTCTGAAATGAAATGTAGAATTTGAAACCATCAAATGGATGACGGTTTTTTTAAAAAATATTTCATTCAAACAAATTAGAATGTTTACAATATTAGTATTAATAACAAGTCATTTTGGGTTTCTTGCATGCTCCTAATTACTGGATAACTCTTCAATGAAAAAATGGAGGAAAAATTATATTGACATGGAATGAAGTGGGAAGAATTTTATCTTATTCTTTAAAGGGCTCTGGCAAAAAAAACCCCATTTTAATTCATCCAAGAGTATGTTCTATTATCTGTAAAATGCATACTCTGGTTAGCTTGTTCTGTCTTGATTCACTGTGTTGTCATAAATACCATGAAATCATGAAGGAAAGAAGACATATTATATGTAGTCTTCAATTTATTACCACAATTGAGCCCAAAATTTCCATTGCTAAATGAGACAACTGTTAAGTGAATTTTGCCCCATTTTATGACTGAGTCACTCAGTTGTAAAAATACTAATGTGATTAAATGAACCTGGCTTCCCCACTGACTTTGCTTGTCTGAAGGTTGCAAAAGGTGAGCACATGACCCCGAGACATGGCAACTATCATAAATACATGCCAGGTGGCAAGTGTCCAAATTCTGACAAGGTGACCAAGGGGATGCTGCAACGGTCGTAAGTGTGAAAAACGCTCATAAGTCATTTTTTTCAGTGCTGCTGTAACTGAACAGTCACTAAAAGAATGGTTGTAAGTCGAGGACTACCTGTAAACCCTTACACTCCATTCACCTTTTCCATGAGGATTTACTTTGACCTCTTCCCCATCGGGCCCAAGTGTTTCACCACACAGCTTGTCTGTGGTATCAGCTCCAGCAACAAGACTGAACTATGGACAGAGATGCGTATAAGGGAAAAGGAGAATTTGCAGACACAGCTAAACAGCTTGTTTTTCCCCAGTGAACCAAGATAGATGCTGATTATTCACTGCCAGGTCCTCTTCATATTCTTTGTTTGCCTCTGAACTGATCAGTAAGAGCTCAGGATGACAGTATCCCTCAGGGGGCCAGGACTCCCAGTTGTAGTGCCTCACTGTATTTAATTATTTATTTTTTTTTTAAATTCCAAATGTAATACAATACAGATAATTTATATGATTGCTACCTGTCCTCTCTCTTCATGTCTAAACTGCGTGCTATGGAAATATATCCCTGTAGGTGATAGATCAAATGCAGATTTCTTTTCTGGATCAGTCCATGGAGTTTGGATGTGCAGCTCTTCCCTCTCTTCAGTGAGGTTCACGCATAATGCTAAGCCTTTCTAACATGATGAATATAAATAAATATATTCTAATAAAAGAAATAAGGAATAGTAGCCTTCTTGAAACATTAAGGCACAATGGATACATCTATCATATTAAGCTAAAAGCCACTATATAACTTGGTGTATTGTGTGCACCCCAGCTTCTTTCTACAAGAACTTTTTTTTTAATTTCAATGAATAAATTTCAGAGATTCAGTTGGATCTACATGTATATACACATAGGGTTATGTGCATACGTCAGTCAGGACAAGCTTATCTGACTGCTTCTAAATCACAGCATTATTTTCATGCACCATCAGTACACATAGGATTTTATAGAATTGCACAGCGGCAACAAGAGTCAGATGCTTAGCCTCCTCACAATAGATTTGAAGAGGAGAATGAAGAATGAACTTAAAGGCTGGTCCTGTAGCCATCAAGGCCAGTACTATTTTCTGTTGTTAACTGTGTAAAAGGAGATTTGTTCTTCTGTCTTATGATAAGTGAAAGGATAAACAAAAAATAGATTTAAAAGAAACGGTAAGAGACGTCTCTTTGCGAGAAGATACTTTTTATGATGACAACCCTATTTGCTTATACAAACCAGGCTAACTCAAAGCTATTGCCAGAAGTAAAATAAGAATCAGGACTTACTGAAATGTGCTATGAACACGATGCTAAATTTTGTGTGTAGGACTGGGTTATTCTGCTCTGCAGTAAGTGTAAAGCTGCCCTTTGGAAGCACTTTCCACTAAAGAAGGGCAGTAATCTCATAATTTATTTAAGCACCATACATAAGTGATCTTCTGGATCTAGTCTGTTCATCAAACAGGCTGCCCTTTCATCTATAGAAATTTAGCCAAAGGAGATGGAGAAGGGGCACAGAATCAACCAAAGTTACTATCGTCTGCTGCTATTCTGATATTCGGCAAAGAACAAACAACGGTAAAATAATACTATATTTCTTTCTGACTTCTGGAAAAATGTACCTGTGAAAATGAATGCAGGCCAACACAACTTAGTTAAATTGACCTTAAGTGGTTTCTTTAGAGCTGGTCTTTTACTAGAGAGTACTTTCCTAAAAGGCTTGGCAACTGTGAATGGAATACCTGGACCTGCATATTAGTTGGTTATGTGCCATCAAGTCATTTTCAACTCCTAGCAGCCACATAGATAGATTTTCTTCATGACAATCTATCCATCAGGTCATGTAGGTGTTCCAATTGTGTACTAATCATGGTAGCATAATGGGGCTGCTGGTCATCCTCTCCTCTTTCTTTCCACCTTTCCCAGCATTAGAGCCTTCCCTAGAGAGCTAGGTTTTTGCATAATATGTCTGAAGGAAGAGAGTAGGAATTGTAATTTCTACTATCTAGTTTTATAGCAATATAATTTTAGAAATGTACAGATTCACTGAAATTTATTTATTTTAATGGACATATCTGCTGCTGTACTAAGTGTGATTCTGAGCAACGAACAGGACAATAAGATTTAAGAACTAAGAATTCCCTAGAACCAAGAAGAAATGCCCTGAATAATTAATCAGTGGAATAATTATTAATAATTAATCAGTGGAATAGCTTGCCTTCAGAAGTTGTGGGTGCTCCATCACTGGAGGTTTTTAGGAAGCAATTGGACAGCCGTTTCTCTGAGATGGTATAGGGTCTCCTGCTTGAGCAGTGAGTTGGACTAGAAGACCTCCAAGGTGCCTTCCAACTCTGTATTCTATAGATTACACAACAGTATAAGCATAATGAGATAAAATAATATAGTAACAAATAATATTCAACATGCTGAGGTTCAGTCATAATACCATCCTGATCAGAGAGCTTAAAATGGCTCCCTTAGATCTCAAAGACCTACTGAGACAGCCTGGTCTCAGTAGCTTTGTGAAAAGGACGTATCAGAAGGAACACTGTTCTACAGAAGGGATCTGTAACTGAGAAAGTCTAAATCTGAGATTCCTGCATTCAACATTACTGTGGGGATAGGACCTGTGGGAACCATGTCATCTGGATCTTTGTGGAGAAACAGACTGGTGAGAGAAGCTGGTCCAGCAGATATCCAGAACCTGAATGATGAAGAGTTTTAAAGATGCCCATTATCAAACTGAGTTGCCCTTGGAAACAAATGGTGCAGCTCTTGAAGAAGTGTACATTGACATATTTTCTAAGTCACAGTCTGAGATTGCATTTGGATCAGTTGCAGTTTCCAGGTAGTCTTCAAGGATAATAAATCAGTGAGATAATAAATTAAGCCTGATTGATTGTCCAAAGGAGAGGAGTAAACTTTTCCACTATGTAACAGCACATATAAATCCTGGGATAGATTAATAGATCTAAATTATAAAATACTGTTGAATATTATCCTTAGTTATTGTACAACACAGTTCAAGAAAGATAAGTGGGTTAACCTGCTGTTTACAACAAAAACAAACTCATTTGATAGATTATCAGATGTGTTTCAGATCTCTGGATGCATAATGATATCAAGGGACAGCTTGCCAAGGAAGAAGAGTACCAATTACTTGGGACTCTGCGCAAGATCAGAGATATCTTTGAATACTAGTAAACCAACGTTCTTTTTTAAAAAATATCCATTTTATTATTTTTAAATATTCAGGAAAAAAGATTTAAATTGTGTTTAAGAAGCAAGAGTCACAATTCATTTCCCTATATTATCAAAATAGCTTAAACCTGAGCAGTGATTTATGTTTAATGAGGATTTTTTTTTTCATACTTCTATCGTATTTTCTCCCACTTCAAAGGAGAATTACTCTACTAATGTGAAAATATGCTTTTTCTGCACCTGTCTCACTTGTGAAAAGGCATTTAAAGACTTGCTTAAAGCAAATTGTATGTGTGTAAAGCTTTTGCAAAACTTTTATTTGAAAGAGAATATTTTGGAGGGGGAACAAGAGGAAATTAACCAGACATCTTAACAGGCTATTCTTTGTTGGCTTTATGAATCATTATACCAACGGTCTGTATTTATAGCTTCCCAAGAATTTATATTTTTTGGTTAATAGAATGTATAAATCCCAAAGATTTTCCAGTCTGAGGTCATGACTTCCAGTCTGATGCAATTAATCTTTAACATCTAACTGAAGGGGCCTTTCAAGGGAATGGTAATTAGCACACGATTGGAATGCTGCATCCTATGATGATCCTGTAAGGAGTCTTTACATGCATAGTGGTAGGATTTATGTTCCATTAGATATTTTAGACTTGTTTAAAAATAATAACAGAACCTGAATCCTTCAGGTTTTTTTTTCTTCATTTTGTATGTTGCTTCCTGATTTAGAGTGTTACATTCACACTGCACAAATTGCTTCTTGTCTAGACTAAATCTACAAATCAGTTCAAGAAAGAGTAGAAACTGAGCAAATGAGGAAGTTGTGTAACTTCCATGATTTTCTCCCAAGATTTGTCATTACCTCTCAACCTAACTATTGCAACCCCTGGTCTTGATGTTCATGTCAGTTCAATTATCTTTGTATTCTTTTGTAATCTAATGTGGTCTGACATAAAATGCCACCTATGCCAATGCATCTGTTCCATTTTCATAGAATTCTTCCGGGGCACAGGAATATAAATACTGACAAACTTTAAAGTTTACATTCATTAAAAATATATTCTATGGTTTGAAGGGTTAATATGCAGAGATTAATGCACTGAATTCAGATGTTAAACTGGTTAAAAAAAGTAGTTATTATCCCCCAAATACCATACATTTATTGTTAGTGAAGACAAAATTTGGTATGGCAAAGCTTTCAGTGAATTTTCTGAATTTAATATTTTGGACCCCAAGTTTCATGAGCTGAACTCTTTTCACAGGAAAAATCTCCTTCGGTTAGGTGGAGATAGCAGCAAAATCACTTTTCTCTCTGTAACCTGCTGAAAAATTTGTTTTTGGAATTCCTCTGCTGTATCCTAGACCTTTCGATTTGTGGAAACGGAAGTCAGAATAAAAGCCATGCTTTATTTCAAAAAGTATGAAGAAGTGACTTGCAAAAATATCTAGTATAATTTTCCACTTGGATTTAGATGAATTGTTCTAGAATTATCAGTTTGTACTCATTGTTTAAAATCCATTAAAAAAAGCTACTGGAGTACTCATTGTTTAAAATCTATATAAATAACTACTTGAGTTTAAAAAACTTCCAGGTATGCAATTATTAATGAACAATGGGAGGGAATGGGAGACATCAAAATTATATATATTATATATATATGAAAATCAGGCAAAATTACATGAAGTGGAGACAGAAAAGGCAAAAGCATGTAACAGAAATCTTTCTGTATGTTGCTTATTTTTAAGGCTAAATAGTGTCCCATTGTGAAATGAAATTAAGAGACTTTCCATTTATCACTACAAATCAGTATAACCACCTAACAGCTCTTCTCACTTAGCAGAGAACATTTCATACAAGTTTATGTGTGCTTCAGCTGCACTACTCAAGATGAAAAGGAGATAATTCTGCTATCTCAGGCTTTTTGCAAATACACAAGACGGGAGAAATGCTACTCAATGATGTGACTCAAAATGATGCTTAATTTAAAAACAGTGTTTAGAGAAAATGGTAACTCGAGTCCATATTTAACATCACTTCCTGCAGGGCTGACAAATCCTCCGCAGATTCCCTTTTTTATGCCTATGAAGCATAAAGTGCTCCATCCACTTCTACCACTGGAACAATGAGCACAACCAACAAATGTTAATTTTCACAGGCAGATAAAAAGCTTTTAGTCTTTTTCTGGCAAACAATTCTCTAGCGTAGAACAATACACAGTAGGAAGCACTGCCACCGTGTCAGTGTCAATTAGAGACCAAAGTGAAGTGACCGGATATGAATTGTAGCTGAAGCTTCCAATGCATTACCTTCCTGCTTGATTTTATAATATCCACTTGTATTTTATAATATTGAGAAATTTGTCGCACAAAACTTGCACTAGGGGCTTATTAATGGGATAGTGGCAGTCATAATTATAATACTAAATGTATAATTACAATTCTGAGGCATGGGATTTTTATTCTTTTCCCTCCAGGACGATGATGTGCCATCAAATAACATTATATATTGCAAGTTGTTATAGTTCACAAAGGAAAAGCTGTTGTAAAACAAAACGTTATTCATACTACGTTTTATACATTTAATTGGGTTCTCTTAATCTAGTTTTAGGATGTGTAGAGATAGATCATTTTTTTAGGTTGTATTTCTGCAGAAATATTGAGAATTCAAAAAGGTTAACAAACACTTAAGCTTCACTGTATTTTCTGTGGCAGAAAAGTTATCGACCTTTATTGTACTTAAGTACCCAGGGCTGCTCGGCTATCAGCGTTAGCCTATATATTTACAATTAACCTGGAGAATTTATATTCAAAAATAGAAAAAAGAGTTAGAAAGCCATTATTAGAGCTTACTGCCTTTATATCTTATGTTTCCTCTGAAGCCATAGAATTGTGTGTATGTTTAAGGAGTATCATCTCTTATTTTATCGCAACTATCCCATCAGATAAATTGGGCTAAGACCAAACAATTTAACACTCGTGAGCTCCATAGTTGAATGGGAACTTGAACCTAGCCATCCCAATCTAATACCTTAACCACGTCATTAGATAGGTACAAAATCACTCCAGGATTAAATTACAATTTGGCACACACCCTATGAAAATCTTATCATCTACATCAATGCTATATGGCCAGCAAACTGAGTTTCTTAAGTCTTTTGCATCTTGTCAAGGAATATTTATAATTTAGACAGCACATTAAATAACAGTTGTACGCTGTCATGTGGTTTTTTTATAATGATCTAGAAATGTAACAAATACATTGAAAGTTTTTTTTTCTTAAATCCCATTTTATTTTTTGTAATTCAGTGTGAAAAGCCCAGTTTTCAAGAAAATATCTTATAAACAGGTAAGTCTTAACCACTGATCTGATAATTATGACAAGCAGGAATTCCAGTGGACATTAATTAGAAGGATGTTGATGTATCATAACTTAAAACCTCACTGCATGTTGACTGAAGTTTCATCTCAGCTGAACAATTTTTCAGGCAGCCAATAGACAAAACATTTCCCACGTGTTATTCCTCTGCAAGACTGGTATCTGAGTTTACCATTATCTTTCTTCTGGACAAGTAGCCACACCTTGAAATACAGCATTGCTATTTTTATTTTCTGCCTCTGGGCTTGATGAGTATCAAGAAGCATTCTTGGAAATAAAAATGCTTGGGGCATAAGCTCCATAGCACACCAGTTTTCCATTTTAAAAGATATGAAAAACCTCTGTACAGCAAGAAGTCTTGACAGCTGCAAGAAAATTATTCGTAGGTACATTGACACCTATGGGCATCACAGCATATCTTAAAATGCATCTCTTAATTATAAGATTTAGAACTCCTGCTTGCCGTGATGACCAGATCAGTAGTTAGAATCAAGATTTAGCTATGGGAAGGAAGCTGGCAGTGGTTGATGGAAACATACTCTTTATATATTGAAGACCATCCCCTGCATTATTCATGAATACCTTCTAGAACCAACAAGAGGCTTTCAAAACAAGATCTGGAATGAATGAATACCCCCTCTGCAGATGGCATGCTTTTATAGACAGAATGCATATACTGACAATTCTGACTATTATATTACGTGTTTCAGCTTTCAAAAATCAAGTGTGACACAGATTCCTCCCGATTTTGGTCTGTTAGAACAGCCTCCCGAGACTGGCCTATTCATATGCACCGGGTTAACATTCCCAAAACATCTAAAATATGCCTGTTTTGGAGAAGCTACTTTAGTGGGTTTCATGCCAACTTGCATCTTACTCCAATATTCAAGAATGGTATTTGCAAGAGGTGATCTCATGTGCATCAGAACTGTAACCACTCTAGGCAGGAACTGCAGGTGGGAGCTGCACAATGCACTACCCAAATCAATCCCATTTCAAAATTAAGAACAGACGCTTTATGTCTATGCCTATTGATTTTCACACTGTGGAAGGTCAATGTTTGCTTGGCCAGTTATATTTTTTGTTAAGCTACTTGCAGAAAAATATGACACTGACAAGAGAAAGTTCATTCCTTTATTACAATCCACCGGCCAAATTCCAAAGAGGACAGATTCACTTCAGTTCTTTTACTGCCAAACCTAGAGAAAAAAAGAGAAACACATACTGAAGAAGAGCAGAGACAATATTCTCATTATTTCTGTCTGTAAAATTATCATTTTTAACAATGTCCCCAAATACAAGTTGTCTAACTTTGAATGGAGACCTTCCTGAGCAAGTGTAAGAGCATAATTTGCAGCCTCATAGCTAGTTTTTAATTGGTGGCTTCATATAAATGTCACTAAACATCTAAAATATCCGTTCTTCTTCAAAATGACATCTCTTTATTCTATTATTCTATCCAGCAGAGATGTTGAATTTGATGGCCTAAATGCAGCCTCCCAGCTCTACAATATTCCCTGCTACACAAGTGACATTTAGTCACAGCGCTTTAATGTCAGCTTATTAGGCTGACATTTCATTTGTATCTGCTGCAAAACTCAAAACTCCAATCTGCCACATCCCTTGGTGGATATTCATTACATTGCTTTTCAGTCACTTCCCTCTAAATCTGTTCTGTATGTTTAACCCCCTCCCACCTTGTTGCCAATTCTGAAACAATACTGGTGCTCATACAAAATATGTATTACTTGGATTAATCTACTACAAACCTACTGCTTTCTGGGATCATTTCATTTCGTTCAACCACTCTATATTTTTAACATGAACTAAGCACTGATTGTTTTCCTTAAAATTGAGTTATCCATTAAAAGCAAGCTTTCATTTTGATATCAACAAGGAAAATATATTTCTATTTGTTAAGCAAACAGCACAGTAATTCAGTTTACAATGCAAAGGGATTTAAGTGATTAAATCCCATTAACTCTGAAAGGATATGCTATACTCATTGACTGAAATCAGTGGAAACTAAATTTCCTTAACTACAGTTTTATTCTCAGGGGAAAAACACTGTCCTTCTAAGAGATAATGCCTAATTAATTCAACAGAATCAAGTAACTTCAGCCAGTTTACAGATTCAATTTTTAAACATTTTGAAGTGTGTAACTGCTTTCAATTTTAAGCTACTATACCTACAGATTAGGATTAATTTCAAATCAGTTTTAGGCACATAGTTTGGTTCTTGTTAAATGAAGAAAGTGGCCTTTCAATTTATCAGTCACTAGTAAGTGGATAAATGTTTCATTTTATTCATATCATCTGACAGTTCCAGGAAAGTGTTGGAAGATTTCATCCTGGAATTGGCAGTTTCTATCAAAATACAGATAATATTCTGGATTCTTTTACAGCCTCCCTAGAATTGGATCAAGAGATCCAGAACCAATGCCTGGATATGAAGCAAATCACCAAAGAGTAACTCAGTTGTGACAGAGGCATTTTTATTTAGTGATGCTAACTTTGGAATAACAATTTAATCAATGCTGGACAAAATAGCTAATGTACGTTCACAGCTCAGCAGTTTTCTTTGACCTCAGACAAGAGCTCTAATTGGGAAAGCCTTCATCCAGCTTAGGTCACCAGAGAGAGATGTGGTTAGAATAACTGATGCCTTAATACTCCACATCTGGAGGATTGCAATGAGCTAAAAGTATTTAGAAATAGCAATGACCCAGAATGCTGTAGCCAGGTTCTTTAGAGAAATTCCATTTAGGAAAATAGGACTTTATCTAAATTGTTTCCAGGCTTAATTCAAATTGCTGGCAATGATATTGAAAGTTCATTATCAACTAAAATATATAAAGGGCCCTTTTTCCTACTTATGACTACTTTGCTGGCTTCCCCTTCCCACTTCTTGGAGGTATCAATTAGTTGACATTAAAAGGAGGAACTTATAGCAGTTCTGCCAGGCTCTGGAATTTCATCTCAAAGTGGCTCCCACTTTCATCTACTAAGGAGAAGTTAGGTGGGGACTCCCCATTTTCTTTGATCTGTTAAAATGAATGAATCACCTATGTATCCTCACTCTGATATCACAGCATCCTTAAGCACGTAAAGTTAACTCTTCATACAAGGCGGTTTGATTTTATTTCTTCACATGATTATTTTTGGGAAGCCTGTAATCATTTAATTTTTTAAAACTTGCCCAGTGCCCCAAATGTTCAGGGTTTCTCCACATGCAATAACACAATAACTTAATCATTTTAGATTTGTAGTTTGCCTTTTATCCAAATGTTGAGAGCATCTCGTATAGTATCCTGTGAGACAGGATTGGCAAAAAGACTGACCCAATTAGAATATCCATCATCTTATGAAAGAACAAATAGACAAAACTACATACCTAAAAACCTGCAATAAGGATCAACTGGCTAAAATGTGGGACTATTTGCTTACTATTAATTTTATCGCATGTTGCACAATTCCACTTATAACTCAGTTACCTGGTGGCAAAGACTGCTTCAGTTTTTCAGCCTTTTCCTTATCTGTGATGACCAGGGTATACAGATATCGGCTGCAACGCACCTTGAACTTTACATTGTCTTTATTCTTCTTGATCTTAACAGCTATGGTATAAAAATATCAGGGTTATCATTATGCATTGATTATACAAAGAAATAAGCTACCTAGTAAGAAAAAGAATTTAATGTAATTTTGAGACAGAACATTTTATTACATCCATTTTATCTCATGATGACAGAGACACTTGTGAAGTAGAATTAAGTTATCAAAAAAAATTTCTTTACATATCTTGCTGGAATAATCTTGAGGCTAATACTTGTTACAGACTCATACATATCAAAAGTACATAAAAACAAGCCAAAAACTAGTTGCGGTTATTTTATTACTGATAACAAGCACTAACATTTTTACAGTAGAGGCTTGCAGTCTTAAGAGAAAGTTTGTGAACCCTTTAGAATAATCTGTAAACCTGCAATACTGTGACCAGCAATGTGACATTAGCTTGACTATTAGATCAGGGGTGTCAAACTTGTGGTCTATGGGCCAGACACGTCACGTGCTGGCCACACCCACCCTTGGTTTAGCGAAGGGGAAAAAAGTGAAACATCATGTGACGACAATGTGTCATTGTGAGTTTGACACCTCCGTATTAGATGATTTGAAACCCCAATAAATATGCACTACACCTGGAGTGTCAAACTCAATTTCATGGAGGGCCACGTCAAGGCTATGGTTGACTTGGGCGGACGGGGGTAGGTGGGGGGGACAGCGCAGGGTGTGTGTGGCTGACCAGGTAAGTGTGGCCAGCTCAACATTGCTCACTGGGCGTGGCTGAATGGGTAGAGGTGGCCAGCTTGATGCCACTTACTGGGCGTGGCCGGATGGATAGATATGGCCATTTTAATGCAGCTCACTGGGTGTAGCTGACTCGGGACAGAGCAAGTCATACTAACTTGATGTGGGGACAATTTGTTAGCAGCCAAGTGCATGCGTGTGCACATACACACATTCCAAGTTTGGGACTTTTATCCATATAGGAAGGAGAGCGCCTTCTCCCCTAGCCCAGCATGATTGACAGTTTGTAAACTCAAATGCGGGTAAGTCTCCAAACTTGGAACAATGTATGTATGTGTGAACAGCATGCCAAAGGAGATGTTCTTCTCCCAATCCCAGACATTGTTGGCATTTCCTTGTCTAGTGCATCCTCCCAGAGGAGGCGGCAGAGGACACTGCTGCTGTGTGTAGAACCATAGAGGAGAAAATTTGCAGGCAGTTTCCCCTGAGACCAATTTCTGCCTTGGCAAATCTCTGGAGAGCAAGAGGTGGTGACAGGGGAGCAGTGCTCCCTGGTCTTAAATGAGGGAGGCTGGCTCTTCTCGAAAGGGAATCCCTGTTTCCAATTATGATGTTAGCTTGTTGGGGCAGCTTTCCCTCATGCTTTTATCTGTATTAGTGTAATTTCTAATAAAATTCATTCAACAAAGCAATTCATCTTTAGATGGAATCCTTCATTAAGGCAGATTGAAGCCAACTCTGCACAGGCCAAGTACCTTAGTGAAGTATGGCTTCTGATCTTTATATATTTATGGGTAATGCTGTCAAACAGGCGGTGCTATCCTATACACACATCCTAGATACCACAATTGACATAGGGATTCAATTGTGAGCATTTATACTAGGAGGAGGTTCTCAAGCTTTTTCTTTCCAGTTTAAAAACACTGTGTCTAAGTAT
>JANHFL010008276.1:27924-38753 GCA_032468155.1 Oxyrhabdium leporinum
CTTCTTCTTCTTCTTCTTCTTCTTCTTCTTCTTCTTCTTCTTCTTCTTCTTCTTCTTCTTCCTCTTTTACTGCTTTGTGTATTGAGAGAGTTTTTGTTTTGCTTTTTGCTTCTTATTTTAAATTCTTAATGATTATAATGATAGATCTTCCTTTTCTTATATTAAGGATTGCAGGTGTTCATCCAGTGTTTGCAACCTTGTCGATTTGAAAGAGACTAACTTCTTTGAAGTGGTTAAGAGGCAATTTTTGAAAATGATTATCAAGGGAAATGTGAAGTTAGTGCCTTAACTTCAACTACTTTGAATAACTTTTTCCACTTTTCCCACTTCATCCTCCAGTCCCTTCTCCAGGTGTTATTATCTTAACATTCCTGAACTATGATAGAATATACACCAGAAGAATCTGTGGGTAGGATTTTTGGCAACACATAGGAAGCAGTAAATCTCATCAGAGAGAGGTATACATTAAGGTACAGTACCAAGGAAGATGGAGAGGAAAAAAGAGGTTCAGTATAGCCATACCCTTGACTCTCTCAGGATATATTTAGTAGTTTAGAAAGTTATAGCTTTAATTTGGCAAGATTCTGTCCACTAAGTGCTAGAAAATTGAGGATTGGACTTGATTAGATTTCTCTGTGTTGTCTTTGGACTTGGGCCTGACATGATCTGTGCATGCTGGAATCCACTGTGAACCAATTAAAGGGTACTGAATTAATATCAATAATATTGATTTGTACTAAATGTATTGAGCTAAAATTCCCTCTTGTTTATCTGCATTGTATGTACATAGCCCCTTATATTTAATCTCTCATCCTCCAGACATGTTGAAGGTACCTCTCCAATTTTCCAACCTGTATGTCTATTGTCATTTATTTGCAAATGTAGCAGATGGAAAGATAAGTGATACACCTCCTCCAAATAATAATCTGGATTGCGTTAATGGATTTCTTTCAAGATTTATTTAGAATATTAAGACTGCTGAGCTGTACTGATGAAACGTTCAGCAACCTTTATCTGTATGGTAAATTTCATGTTTCTAAGTTATTAGCATTAGCACATAACTTGGTTTATCAGTTGGTTGTTGCTTCTCTAGCTTTTTTTTCTTTTTAAAATTATGTACTCTTTGTTTTTACTGTCTTATTTTATAAAATAGCCAGATTGTGTCAGATTGTAGAGACAGATACATTTCATAAATAAATAAACACATTTGCTCCAGAGCTTATGCTTTGTTTATATGTATATGTATATACAATAGATTTTTCACATTTCCAGAAGAATTCAAACAGACAGCTCTCATCCTCTGTCTGTAACAAAATCATGACCCTTTGCTATAAAGTCATGACTGAATGAAATATACATTTGGCAGCTGGCTATTTTTTCCACTTCTGAACCATTCATGTTGCAGGCATTCAAGTTTATATAAATAGTACAATTAGATATACCAGTTTTGCATAAAAATGACACTCCATATTTCACTTGAGGTGATAGTTGAAAATCAGTTGAAAAATAGCAACAGATATTTAGTTTAGAGCAGGGAAGGCAGTGATCTGAAAAAGAAAGTGTGAATTACTCTCTGTGTGTAAGGATGTGTATATGTGGGCGGTGGAACTAAAGCACAGCTCAACTTTTATTGATGTTACACAGTTCTCAGAGGGAAAGAAAAAAAGATTTAATTATTAGTAGAACTTTCTTCCAGGCAGATGAAGATAAATGTGTTTTCAGTGTCTATAAATTTACTCTCAGGCCTGGTTCAAATTTCTTACTCACCCCAGTGGAAAGACAGGCCATCTACCATTTTGGGACAGATATCAGTCTCAGCTTTGCCTCTAGCCTACTGGGGAAAGGTGAAGACTATTTAAGTTTTTTGTTTTTGCTTCACATCAGAAGTGGCATTTTCCTCCTCTGTTGGCATAAACAGAACAAGCTGATCCACTGGCTATGCCATGCTTCATCTTAAACAAATCCCTCTCTTCCAATGGGATGATGTGTGCTCTATGGATACATCCCCTATTCCCTATTATTTGCCATTTTTTCATTTTTTTTCAATTTCTATAGCTGCCCATTTCACACTCTGGAGATTTTGCACCCAGCTGTTGTTTGTATCTTTGTTTTGTTTTTTGTTTTGTTTTTTTGCCTTGGGGTTTCTTGATTTTCAACAGGTTTAAAATGCTGCTGTTTCTTTCTTTGTTTTGTAGAAATCCAGTTTCTTTGCTTTGTTTTGTTTTCTTTTTGACCTGTTCAAATTTTACCATTCTAGTCTTCTGCACAGGGGAAAAAAAACAAAAACAAAACTCTATTATCTTCTTTTCCCGAGAAATCCTCAAAAGAGGGCTATTAGAATTCTTTCTTCCCTAGCATGTGAGAAAATTAATCAATCAGGTTTCAGTCCAGACAGAACACCCAGCTATCACAGAGAATGAGCAGAGAACGAGGTTGAAATTTAGAAAGGGAGTTCTTAGGTCAGTTTGCTTTCCAGCTGGTTCATGCTGGAGAAGAATGAAATCTCTGAAGACTGAAGTACAGAAAGCTCAATGATGATTGACAACCCTGAAGAAACCAGGCATGAGAATTATTGTGCTTGGATCCCATGATGTCTGCTTTCCTGGAGGAAAAAAAATCTGCAGTACCTTCTTTGAACAATTTGCTTTTGAATAGATACCCTAATGGACCTTGACAGTTTGTGGATTAAAATGCATGACAATCATTAGATAGTTTCAGGATGAGGAGTTCCTCATCAAGAGATAAGACATAATTTTCTGAGTGAATTCTCAATAGAGGGTTCAGTTGCTGTATGTGGAACAGCTGTCTAGGCTCCAGGGACAACTTTTAATCGGGTGTGCACATTCATTCCAGGGCAATAGGAGAAGCCCTTTCCCTTCGCTGTTGTATCATCTTGCAGACACAAATAGAACTACTATTTGGGGCTCTAACTGGCAGGTGAAGTTGAGTTCTTCTATTCTCGGAAAACATAATGGATTATATTAAACAGATAAAGCTAATACAAGAAAAGAAAGAAAGAAAGAGAGAGAGAGAGAGAGAGAGAGAGAGAGAGAGAGAGAGAGAGCAAGAGAGAGAGAGGGAGGGAGGGAGGGAGGAAGGAAGGAAGGAAGGAAGGACGGAAGGAAGGAAGGAAGGAAGGAAGGAAGGAAGGAAGGAAGGAAGGAAGGAAGGAAGGAAGGGAAAAAATATAAAAGAGTGGAAGAAAGAACTTGAATTCCCCAAAAGGAGATAGTAAGAAAAAGGAACTTCCCCTTCATCTCCAGCAAGTATATTCATTTTATATATATACATTAACAACTGATCATGGTCTTTTAAACTATAAACAAATACCTTCTTGTTCCCTACCTCTCCCCATTTTCTATATCTCTAAATCTCTAAATCTTAAGTTTTTCTTGTTAATCAGCAAAGGTGCAGTAAAAATTAACAGAAATACCAAAAAACATAAGCATATAATCCCTCTTTACATTTAGTCCAAATGCCTCCCATTCCTTTCTTTAATAATCAAAATTTAATTTAATTGTTAAATTTAATTCAGCAATTAAACATTGCAAAAAATGAAAAACAACTAAACTATCCGTAATAATAAATTGTTACTTAGGTAACAGAAAGAACACAAATATTGCAAAATAATTCATTAGAACTAGTTATTTAAACAAAAACATTATCTAATCCAGATTAAACATCACCAGAGATAGAAATTTATTATTTAACCATAATTAAATAAACCATATTTTTTCTTCTTCCTTCCGGCCACCCTTAATTCCCACAGATAAAATTATGAGTCCTGTTTTCTTTTACAGTACTATCTTTGCCCCTTCTCTTGGAATTCTCATCATCTTTATCCAAGTTCATTTGTAATTTCCATGTTATGGCTCCATTAGATCTCTTATATTTCAATTTCAAAGGGTAGTCTACATCATTCTTTTTGTATATTTGTATATTCTTTTTAATTTTTAAATGATCATCCAATTCCATTTGTGAATGCAGTATTTCCATCTATTTCTTATAAATTACATGTCCTGTCCCAGTTAAACCCCACACAAGGAGGGTTTAACGTGTTTATTCCTTTTTCATTCTCCAGATCTCAGCTGCAAGTGGAGATTTTCCAAAATCTGTATCCAGCAAAATCAATGGAGTCAACACCCAACAAAGTCAATAACTAGTCCAAGGGACAAGGAAGTCAGCATGAGTCAAAGAAATCGCAGCACGATGAAGTCAGTACTCCATAGGTCCAAAGAATGGATTCAAAGGAGTCAAGGCATGAGGAAGCCAATAGGTCCAAGGAAGTCCAGAACAAGCACAATGGACTGTGAATGGTTGCTTCTGACAATGCTCAGGTTCCAAATGCTGAACTAAATAGGCACTGACTGGTCAGCTCATTAAGAGGGTCAAGGCCAGCTCCTTATAGTAGCCTTGGTGACCTCCATTGCACCTTACTCCGCTTGGCTCTGCACAACTAGGCAAATCCTCTTCTTCACCACTGACTAACTGCAGCTGCATCTCTTCTCCAGTCCACACAGCTGGCTGGTCATCAAGTACTCACTGGCTGCAGCACTCGGTGTCTCCCTTCTGCTTGTGCAGTTGGCCATTCATCTGGTCATTTGCTCATGGATTCCCTGATGTTCATGGCACTGCCTCGCTTGACCATCTGTTCTTCTTGTGGAGCCTTCCAGGTCTCCCTGTTGCTCCTCATTGTCCCTCTCAGATTTCCCTGGAGCTGGTTCTTCCTTATCACCCAAGCTGGCATCCAAGGGAGCCATCACATTATAGTTTTTAAATCCACCTTAAAGTCCATTTCAATTATTTTTAAGGAAACTTGTTCATCTTCAGTAATGACTTTTGTTCATATTTCAGTATGGAATTAAAAAGTTGAGCATTTCATAAACTCACAGATCAAACATTTCCTTTAAAATAGCCATCTCTATTAATCAACCTTCAGAGTCTTGTTTTGAGTTTGAAATATAAACAAGACAATTTTTCTCACTTGAGAGATTTTTTTCTAATTAACTTCAGTGTCTTTCTTCAAATCAATTTTATCCAAAATCTTAGCACTTAGAAACTTTCCAAAAATAGCTCTATAATAATCCCTTTGCTATATATTGCAAAAAAATAAAGATCTTATAAAGCTGGAAACACATAATTTTCTTTCTTTTTAATGGATTGAAGAGAAACTCCCCAGTGACTGGTAAACTTGTAGCTTCAAAAGTTATTCAATCTTAAAGAAGCAATAAAAAAAATAATGCTCTAAAGTGATTGGAAAAATGAGACTTGCTCGAAGGTTGGATCCATAAAAAGGCAGCTTATGACTAAAAAACATAATGGAACCTATGAATCCCAGCTAATCACAAGCAGCTGCAAAAACATCAGTTTCTGCCATTTACTACCAAAATCAGCTGTCCAGAGTACAGATGGGCAATCTCCAGATCTCTCTATTCCTAAGAGAATTTCAGCAGTCTCGATCTTACATCCAGCTGCCTTTTCAGACATAATTCCCTGCAATCCATGAAGTGGGAAAAAAATATGGGTATCAATTTACCTTGCCCTACCGAAGTCCCCTGAATTCTTCTATTCTCTAGAAACAACTCAACAATATTCTGGCATGGAAATAGAAATTAAATATTCATTTGAAAGACTTCAAGAGAGTCAAAAGGGGTTTAGACAAGGAGTAAGTATTTTGGAACTAGATGGCCTTTTTGTTCATGTAATAAAAGACTAGGAAGCATAAAGGTTTTTCAGTGAAAGTTTTCTTGATGTATATCTGATGAGTTCATCTTAGGCACCTTATTACTATTAAACAATGTAATTCTTTCTTAAACTCTAATAGAATATGAATAGTGGCTGAAATAAGCAGCTCATTGAAATGCTGAAAATGTCAAAGGGCTGTGAACCTTTTAATAATAGCCTTACTCTTTTGATTGATTGCAGTCTTTTCTGAAAATGTGTGCATGAATATTTGGATTTGTATATTTATATAAGCCAAAAAAAAGCTAACCAAATTATGCCATGGTCTGAGAAAACAGAATGGTAGTCAGATGGCTTTAATTAATTTTGTGACTTTTCAATATTTTTGTTGGGATTTTTCCCTAGTAGGAATTTGTAAAGATTGACAAATTGTAAAGATTGACAAACTCAAAGAGTGAATACATATTAAGGTATCAGTCAGTCATTCTGTGCTGGAAAGATAATTGTCCAGTATATTTTGTGTACTCTAAAGATCTCTAATTTCCATTTAGGAGAGAACAAGATTAATCAAGAAGGCATTATTATTTGTTTGTTTAGGATGTCACCAGAGTTAATCATTTTGTTTATGTCCAAGACCACTAGCAATTTTATTTTATGCTTTAGCACTCCAAAACAAAAGTACAAGAATTTCTTCAGCAAAGTTCAGAAATAGAATTCAGCATTGTCAGCTGGATTTACTCCCAGATTTCGGGTATAGGTTAGTTAGGCTCAGTTCCAGAAGACTGCATATGCAAATACTCACCATACTAATTTGTCTGCAACAAACATTGTGTAATTCATCCAAGCACTGTGCAGTAATCTATTTAATAATATTCTTCATATTATTGATTTTCTTCTACTTCTCTCAACTTGCCAATCAAAGTAACTTTTTCTATTACATCACCTTAAATGTCCAGTGTATGTGACATATTTTTTTCATTATTGTCTCTAGGGAGACAATAAACAAATAAACATTCTGAAGAACTCTTAATTGCAGATCCATATTTTATATATCACATTTTTCTTTAATTCCTTCTTAAAGTCTAGCTTTCAGAGCCATTCATTATCAATAGAAAGGCCACTAATATATCTATTTTGTTGTTACGTACATGTATTTGGTTTTCATAGTCTTGCCTAATCTCTCGCCTCCCTAGAATTAATCTTCTTACTCTCCAGCATTCTGTCCATATTTGTCTTTGAGCAAATAAAATAAAACAATCTGGTATCTTTATGCATATTAAAGATGCACATTGACATTATCTTTTTAAAATGTTCAACATTAATTTTATTCTAAAAACTAATTAGATTTATTTTCTGTGAAATTGGGGAATATATTTTCTCCTGCATTTTCATGATGCCTTATCTTTTCCCATAACTCCTCAGGTCTGTTTCCTATATGATAGTGCTAAATAGAATTTAAATATGAATCCAAAAAGAAGGATTACTGGTTCCTGTTTGTTTTGTGTAGACATCCATAAAAACAATAAACCAATGAATTTGGTTGGTTTTTATGAAGGTCTAAACTTAGCATTTAAATGAAAGCTAAAGCACAGGTGGTTATAGGTAAATTGAATTCTACAATGAAACTCTACATATTTCTACAATGAGAGACATTCATGAGAAATACGTATGTTACCGAACAAGCATAGGACTACAGAATGTTGGTGTTTGGAGTTACACCATAAAAATAAATGGTTTAGCTTCTTAAATTTTCAGAAAGATCTTTTCTGTATAGAGAACTGAGTTATGCGCTTTTTTTTTGTTTAGCATCTTTTGCAGAAAGTAAAGAATGTTGAAAGAAATTTAGCCAAGGGCTGCCCTACATTCTCCTAAAAGCCCAGAGAGCCCAAATGTTTTACACTTCTTATTTTTCAACTAAATCATCAGGACAGAATGAGATTTTTTTAAAATAGAAACTTAGAATCATAAAATATGAGGGCTGGAAGTGGCCTAGGATCTACTGTAGTTCAAGCTCCTTTTTTAGTCAGGAATCACACTGTTTTATGGGCTTGCATCCTCCTTCCCTCAATTCAGTTTAACAACTTCCAGTTCAGGTTTGTATGTTAACTTCTGAACGCATTATCCCTAGTTGTCATCAGCATCTGAAGAAGAGAGCAAAGGAAATGGCAAACAACAAAATGCATCATTTAATGTAAGCTTCTTTTCTATGGTACTTCCATCACCATCTCACATGCAAATACATTAGGGGTGGAAGTTACATTGCGCGAACACAACTTCTGTTTCACTGTTTTTAACAAAACCTCAGTTTGATATGGACATCTATGCTAGTTTCTTGTGACGTACAGCCAATGTCTTGCCTCACCTTGAAAATATGTTCATTTTCCAAACTGTTCCTCTTGGTATCACCAATGTAGCCAGTTGTTTATTTCCCATATTATTTGCTTTCTTCTTGGGCCATGTCCTCAACATGAAGGAGTGAAGAAATGCCTCATGGTCCCTCAGCTCCTTTACTTTTCTTCATAGTCTCTTGCAACACCTCCATAACAATGCCAGCTGGGTCATTTGTTCCCATATAGATAAATGGGAACTGAATTTGTCAGTGGACCTAGTTGTTGTCAGTCATTGTCCTAATATTTTCTCCAGGAAAGTAGCATACGTCTCCTGATAGTCTGTCTAGCCAACAGATTTTTGCTTCTGTTCTTTTCGATAAAGAATCTCTGGTTACATATGCAAAATCACTTCCTCTTCAGGGCAGAAATGCTCTTTTTCTTCAGTTTAAGAAGAAAACTGCTTCTTAAAGCTGCTTTTCATCCAGGACTTCAGAAACATTATCAGTAGGTATATTCTAGTATCTATTTTGAAGCTCCAAAGTTGGAATGCTCTTCTTCACAAGCTTGGGCCTGTTGATACTTTTCTCTATCTGCTTAACATTCTTCTATCTTCTGGGAGGCTTCTTGGTGTTAATGGCTCTCCATAAGCCTATTTTAGCTCCTTGACTTTCTTATCTTCTGTTCCATGAGGAGAACCAGTCTGAAGTTTTACTTTATATAGTTTTTGTTATCTACAGAAAAGAGAAAAAATATTGCATATCCCCTGCAGGTCCTCTATCTCCCAATTTCTCTGATGACCAAAACCTACAAATTCCCCCACCTATACTTCCCCTCCAACATCCTATTTAGTTTCCATCTTTTAGTTTAGTTTAGTTTAGTTTATTTGAATTTATATACCGCCCCATTCTCAGTGAGGTCACTATCTGAGGAGCTGACTTAATTATATAATCTTGGAAATGCCTCAACTAGGTCAAACCAGAGGTATTCCAATTACACACAGTACTGTAGGCAGTTAGCAGCACTTAGGAAGCCTTCAATAGTCTCTCTCACCCCAACCCCCTAACATCAGTCTGTCTCTCAATTCTTCCTCATTCTACTTCTTCCTTCTTTTCAGTTGAATTCTGCAGGCAAAGTACCCCTGTTGGCTCATTCAGTGAGTTCCTCCTTACTGTGGCAGTTTATGGGGTGTTCGACTCTGTGCAAATAATCTAGCATTTTTGCATGTCAAATTGGGCTTTAACACCTTCCCCCAATTATGTTTCTGTGGGATTTTATACATACAAGGAATGTATTATCCCAGTAAGCAAGAGCTCCTCCTTTTATCATGAAATGTCCTGATTTTTCCTTTTTTACACTTGCTACTTATGCTTTTAAGTATTTCTATATCTTTGTAACTGTGATAGGAGCTCTTTTATTTAACTAGAAATAATAGATGCTTGTTAAACCACTAATCCAAGGCTTCTCTATTAAGACAGGCTTTGTACTCCACAACATGCCTGAGGTAATTTTAATTTTATCCTTTCATTTTAAAAAATCTTCATCCATTATTTTATACTTACATCTGTGTAAACAGTTTATGTATCCAGTATAATTCCAACTTAATTAAAAAACATTTTGAAGACTATTCTTTAAAGAGTTAGGGAACTATCACACATATTCTCTTCAGAAAATGACAAATTAGTTCTGAAATATTTACTATTTGTGGTTTAGCTGGAAAATGCACAAAAGTAATGTAGATTAATTTTCTTTAGAAAAAAATGGATTCAGTATACTTTCAGATATTTGTAAATCTTAATAAGATGTTGTATATTTTGAAATATTACCTTCCAATGAGATTAGGTTTAAAAAAAATTCTAAAATCCAATTATTTCTTATCCTCCTGTTGCTTCCCCAAAAGCTATTTGCTTGCCCCAAAGCTACTTGGCCTCATTCAGATTATTTTAATTATCTCTGGATATCAGATCATAATACAGAAGAATAACAGAAAATGTAAAAGCAACAGTGACACTTTTTCTTTGTGTAGTCTGCACTAGGAATGATAAAGAGGTAGATTCTTGAGGCAAGTTAGATGAAGATCTGTTGGTAGCTTTCAAAGTGATTTGCAGTAGATTGGAAAAGTTTCTCATAATTTAATAGGGAGAAGGTTTGCTCTCTCTCTCTCTCTTTCTTTCTCAAAACACCAGGAGTCATCTAATGAAGCTCAGTGGAAGAGATTTAAGACAGACCAAAGAAAGCACCTAATTAACTTGTGGGATTCATTAGCATATGACACAGTGATAGCAAATTAAAAAGTACTGGATAAACCCATGGAAGAAATAATGCTTAGGATCATCCAATGCAGATTAGCGCTCTATAGGGAAAAAGAGATGCCAGCTGTTCAAATTTCCTTTAGAAAAGGTCAATAAATATGATACATTATTTCTGGTATACCGTATATGGATAATTGAGACCATCAAAGAATGCCATAGAGAAGTCAGGGGTGTGCTTCAATGATTATAGAAAGGTCTTTGATTGTTTCAATAATTTCAAGCTACTGAATATGCTTCAAAAAACAGGAAACCAGAAAACTAATTGTCTTCAGGAGAAACCAACATACAGGTCACCTCATTACAGACAAAACATAGTGAAACAGTCTGGCTCCAAGTTGGTGAAGGAATGTATACTATATTATACTATGCTATACTTCACTCCACTCCACTCCACTCCACTCCACTATACTATACTATACTATACTCTCTTTGATCTCTTATCTATCTATCTATCTATCTATCTATCTATCTATCTATCTATCTATCTATCTATCTATCTATCTATCTA